>JAQFXX010000153.1:0-10355 GCA_034693985.1 Nemasoma varicorne
GAGAATTTTACCAATTTCTGGTCTGGAAAAAAAATGTTGCACGTTTTTATGTTCTTGACAAGGAAGCCTCTTAATGTGTTCTTTCTCTTGTAGGAGATACGTTTTCATATTTTTTCTAAGTTTGCTAATAATTTATGATTTGTAAAAAGTTTTCTTCATCTATCTTTGCAGTCCACTTATACAAAGAAAATGATTCAGAAATTTTTGAAAACCCTCTTCAATTGTTATTCCATAAAAATTAACTTTACTTAAATTCCATTGAGTAAAAGTACTTTTCTTGACAACCAGATATTTTATTGCCGAAAAAAATCAATGAGAAATTGTTTTATTTTACATTTTTGGTATGAAAAAAATATACATGGGGTTGTTGAACAAATACTTTTTTTGGAGAAAAAAATGGTACTTGTTTATATGTTATATGTTCTTGACAAGGAAGCAGTCTAATTAAATTCTACAGAATGTATTTAAAAGCATATTTTAATTGAACGGTTTGTAGAATATTTTAGGACCTTAGTTTTTTAATATTTAAGTGACATAGCATTGGTAAACATGTATATCAATGTAACATGCTCAAAGTTAATGTCCTTCTTATTATTGCTATTTCTTAAGGATTGGCTGTAGAAATTGATACTGCAAGTTTTCCGATGTTGACTAAACGCACATACAAATTGATTGCCCTGTCCCAACTTCCAGCTTCGGAACAAAAGTTTGTATACAACCTAATTTTGCTTCGCTTCATGGCAATTTCTTTATCGAATTATTTAATTGTATTTTCTGAAAGCAAAAAATGCTACCTTTAAATAGCTTATTTTATAATTTAATACTAGATTTGCATGCCAGTTAAAAGCCGAAATGTTGTATTAGCCTTTTTGGGCACTAAATTTTCCAGCTAATATGCAATGATTATACACTTACAGTTAAATAGTTTTCATATGACAGATTATCCCTTAGGTTTACCACTTGTTAGGCAAAATGCTGAATTGTTAATATGAAAAGCCAAATGTTGTTTGTCACTTCAGATTTGGAAATACTAATAAACAGAAATACATGTTAGGTACACTCTCCTAGGAATCCAATACCAAGTGTGCGTTTTCTCCGCACTTTTATGGTCAGCTTTAATAATTGTGTTATTTAAAACAATATTTAGACTGATTAATACAGTGTTTAAAGAAAAACAAGAATTAATTTAATTTACTTGCATATTTTTGGGCATTCCAAATTAATCTTTAGGTTAATGACCATAAAAGGCATCCAGACAGATGCATTTATTATTTTATTTTATTTAAAAAATAAAAAAGACAAGGAAAGAAAAACTCAACTTGGCAAAATTCATGCGGGCGAAACATTTTTTTATAATACATGTATATTCAATGCAAAGAAATAGGGCCTACAGTTATCCTTGGTTACCAAACCAAATACATATCATACATTTTCGACCAAAAATAAGCACTAAAATCTGCAGGTTTTTAAAATGCAAAAATTATGACCCCAAAACAATGTTACTCTTTTGCAGAATTGCAAAAAGTTTCATATTTTGTACATAAATGTGTATCTAACATAATTCTGACTAAAATGAATATGCAGACAAAATTAAAAAAAAACTTTTTGAAAAATAAAATATTCAGATGCAGGCACAAAATTGAATGCTTGCAAGGACATTAACTGAAAAATAAATTGTTTACAGGCTTATTGCATTTTATTTACTAATTGACTAATTTGTATTTAATATGGATGTTTCACTGAATCTTTTTGATGAATCTTTAAGGTTTCCTCTTTCCCAAGAAGCTGGACCTGATATTCCTACCAAAGTAGCCGATTACTTTTTTAATCAGTATAAATTGCGACTGCAGTGAGTAAACGTGCTGACATCTTAGTTGACAAGGATCCGAAGACTTGCATTGTTTTTTTATTTATTTACTTATTTTTGTAGATGTCCCTACTTGGTTTGCCTTCAGGCTCAACCAAAGGAAAAAAATCGCTACATCCCAATGGAAGTAAGTCCTCTTTTCCCATTCTTTACTCCGATCAAGAAAGAAGAGAAAGAAAATTTGAAATTGCCCAGACAGGAGGAAGTTTATCATTGCGATTACTTTCTCCAGCAATTAAAATTACAAAAAATGGGGGATGGTACATGGTGTAAAACCAGACATACACGAGCAGTCCAACCCAAAGTGTAAATTTATTGGTTGATTTTTATTCTCTTAATTTCTTGACTTTAATGTAGTTATACAGAAAGGCCTCCCGCACTTCTTTCCCTTCCTAAAAAAAGCAAATTCACCCTGCTGAATGAAGTCAGTTCCCCAAAAATGCCCGTTATATTTTTAATCTTGTGATATGCAGTTATGCCAACGAATTGTTAGAATTTCGTTAAATGGATTATTTTATTGTTAGCTTTAAAAAAGCTTAAAATTGCTTTAGGAATGAAATGGCACCATAAATAATCAGCATCCCACATTTTGGCAGGAGTCTTTTTATAAAATTATGTTTATTGTGTTAAATTGCTCATCAGAGATTGAAAAGAAAAAGAAACAATAATCTCAAATGAAGTGGATGCATTCTTAAGGATTCTGGGATACACCTCTTACATGATCTCTAGAAGGCACAATATTTGCTGGCTGCTTGATTTTTTTTGTTACAAACAATATCTGTTTCTCTAGAAAACTACTCTATTAAATGGCTTAAGTTTTGTTAGTTTTAATTAATTTTATTGGAATGAAAATTTGAGTTCAGTTTACCTCTTGAAAAACTTAATTTTTGGAGTCAATGGGATTTGGCATTGGATAAAAAGCATACAGCTTTTACAAACTATTTGGAAATTTATAGGAACATAGTCAAAAAAAGGGAAAAAAAGTCTGGCACTAGTGAAACATTTTTAGATTTATTGTTTTGTTTTTGAGTTCTACCTCTTTAAAACTATAAAACAAAATTTTTATTGACACTTTTGATACCAATTGAGTGCCTCCACATGAGATTTTGTTCCAATTATGAGTTTTTCGATGCTCCCTCTTAACATTCTGCTTTTTTGTAGCTGTGCATTGTGAAGAAAGGTCAACAGTTAAAGAAACTGAGTGAGGAATTGACTTCACAATTAATCCGAGTAAACAAAGCTCTTTTTTTCTGATATTCTATCTTCTGTGTGGATATGTTTGTAATGTAGGTTTTTAAATATTTTTTTCAAGTATTCTGCCAGACCAGCACCAGATCGACAACAAGAAATAAACAGAATTGTATGTAATTAGATGCAATGTATAATGTGTCATTTTTTAAATGTGCAGTGCATTCATTACAATATTAATTCTTATTGTGCAAACCATGTTTTAGGTCAAGAATCTCAGCTTTCAAACCGATCCAATAACCAAAGCTTTTGGATTGACTGTAAGTCCGGAGATGGCAAAAGTGAATGGTCGGGTTCTACCTCCACCTGCAATTGAATACAAAGTAAGTGTTACGCAATTTTTTTTAAAGTTATCAATGTAAAATTTCTGATTTAAACAGAAAACTACATGCAGCTTAATTTTTGGCATTGTTATCACTGAAAATCTTGTTTTGTAATTTTCAATGTTAAGTATCAGAAATCGTTTATTTTTTAACCCAAAACCAACCTCTGATTTAGAAGCTGAAGTTATCAAATATATTTCCCAGTTTGCTTATTTGTTGTCTATTTGCTAAGAATTCAATTTAACAATGATGCTTAAAGTCGCTATTAACAAGGGAGCTTCCTCCTGCAGATGGGCGTACTGCCTTCATGCTATGTGGCATTTATTGGCCGACTGTAAGGTACTGACTTGAATTGAATTTTTGAATTAATCAAAAAGAGATTAATTGCTTATGCACCAGTTTTCAAAACCTATTCAATCTGGTTCAGGTGTTGGAACATTTGCTAAGTCATTGACCAAATCATGTTAATTTTTACATGAAATGAATCTTTTTCATTTGGTTAAAATTAAAAATTTTTTATTATTAATTCTTCTCAACCTGATAGTAAATTGCCGATTTGTACTTTTTGGTTTATTTACTGTGTTGATTTGGTAAATTATCATGTCCAAGCTGTCTTTTTTTACCAAACCCATCCTCAGATTTGGTAGCAAGACTTACCAAATTATCTATTAAATGAAAAAAAAGTGAAAAAGAAATGGCTTGCACCAACTTGCAAAACCCATCAAACTGATATCTTAAAGTTTGTTGAGTTAATTTTTTAAATGTCTTTTCTAGCAAAATCAAAAAGAAACTCCTCGTGACGGAAGTTGGGACATGCGCAGAGCACAGTTTTTTACAGGAGCAAGCGTGAAGCAAATGGCTGTGTTATGCTTTGATAATCGTACAAGGGAAGACACAGTGTAGTAAGTGGGGTGATACTTCATTAAATCTACTTATGCAGAAAATAAATCTTTACCAGATAAAAGCACATTGCACATTATTTAGTAGCTTCAAGCCCGCATTTAAGTGACTCATTTAATTCGTGTCAAAATGTAATTTTTCTCTTCAGCAAATTCTGCAATGATTTGTCCAACGCGGCACGACAAGCAGGATTGACATTGCCAAAAGAACCGGTTGAATGTTTGTATCTACGATATCCAGAGGATGTGTCAAAAAATATTACCCGTATCCTCAATCATTATCCCAATCTGAAGTTATTCATTGTAGTCATGCCTTCAATGAGAAGCAGTGACATATATGGTATTTTTACTTCTTATTTTATTTTGATGGATAAAAATAATTTTATTAGTAAATTTAAGGCTCAACGCAAATCAGGATGTAAGAAAGCAAATGCAGGTAGTGAGCAATATGAGGGGAACTCAGTGTTAACATGATGCAAATGATTCAAGACCATTTCTCCCAATGTTGAGGAAACCCACCAAACTGCATTTCCTGACTTATTAAGGGCTGGATGCAGATCTTGTAAATTTCCATAACACATTTACGACAGTTACTCGAGAAATACCAATTTTTTCTTTAAATTATGCTTATGACAGTTACGCTATTTTTTGAAAAAGGGATTTAGGGTTATAAATATTTTTGCCACTAAAAAAAATGGCAAGACTTAGAAGGCAAAAAAAGCTACCTGTCAAAAATTTAAATTTCACAGATAATCCTCTTAATATTTAATTTGTTTTATTTCAAGACCATTCTTTTGACTTGATGGTAGATTTATTTTCAGCTTTAGTGTGTATTTCAGTGTTTATTGAGGTCAAAGTGTTAAAGTTTTGTTTTGTTGTGTCCTAAATTGGTGGACAATAATTTGAAAATCACCTTCAACTCTTTGGAATCAGATACTTTGAAGGACAAAAATATCTATAATCTAAAAATTCATGTATTTGAAATTATTGAAAAAAATATACAGAAAACAGTGTAAATAAATAACAAGTCATTGAAAAATTATTCAATGAAATATTTGCAAAATTTTGCAAAATATGTTATACATGATTATATTTCCAGCAAGATAGTCTCCATTACCATTTACCACACACAAACTTATTCTAGTATAATGGCGCAAAAAATATTTTTAATAGGACACTACTCTAGAATAGTAAGACTGGTGTGTTTGTAGTATTAAAAAAATTTATGCAAATTTTGCAGGTGAAGTAAAAAGAGTGGGGGATCTCGAAGTTGGTGTGGTCACACAGTGCGTTCTTCCCAAAAATGTGCTCAGAAACACTCCTCAGACCCTCTGCAACATTTGCCAGAAAATCAACGCAAAATTTGGCGAAACTAATGCTATTATTTCTGCGCCAGTCTTGTAAGTCTTATTTCATTTTATTATAGCTTGTAAGATTCTGCTTTTGTGGTTCTTAATATTTTTTTTGGTCATAGTTCTCCCATCATGAAGAAGGCCACTATTATCATGGGAGCAGATGTTACGCATCCAGCTCCTGGTGACGATACGAAACCATCAATTGCTGCGGTAATGAAGCATTATCTCTAATTTAATTTATATTCCCTTCTACATATAAGCAGATTTTTAAAAAAAATATTGTTTTTTCTTTTTTTAAATTTTATTTATATTCTTGAATGAACCCAGATTTATAGATTTTTCTTAAGTAGGGTCTCTGTAAAATGCCCAATTGGAACAAAATCACAATAATGAATCCCAAAAATTATTTTTGGAAATAATTACTATATACTATATTGGTGACAGAATTAAATAAACAGAAAACAGAATTAAATCGGTTCTATTCATGCTAGTATTTGCTACTTGCCGTGGTTGTGGGCTTCTGGCACAGGGACAAAAACTCACAGGACTTATAAGCTGTTTTACAGTTAATAGAAAAAAAAATTTAAAAAATGGTAAATATCTGAGGCACTTAAAATGCATATAATTAATGATATCCTAAATGAATTTTAGCAGAAAAAATTAAAAAAAACTACATCAAAATTTACTGTACCCAGTGTAATCGAGAATGCGAATTTTAGCGTTCATCATGAACACAATTGTGTTTAAGGTCTGTGCTCCAATTTTTAAAAGTTATATGAAGTCTGCATCGAAAATTAGTCATTTTAAAGAATGCCCGTTATTAAGTTAACAACAGACCTACAGTTGGCCTGCAGTAATTTTCATCTTGAGCGCAATTGTGTTACAGGTCTTTTTTCGGATTTTTTAAACTATTGGAAGTCTATACATCCAAACATATTTAGCTTCCATAAAATCATCCCACATCCACAAATTGTGGGATTTGGGTCATTGGATATTAAGCTATTCATTCAGTTGTGTACATGGTCCCCAGGGCACTTTCATATTGTTCCAAGGTCCTAAAAAGTAGGAATATTGTCAATTTCCTTGACATTTTGGTTTTGGTTTATGGAATATTGGGTGATTCAATTTTTTATATGTGTATGGTCCCTGGGACCTTTTTATATAGAATCTGGGCTCTTGAAAGCAAGATATTTTGTATTTGTATGAAATTTGATCGGTTCTCTTCTGTGTGCCCTTGGCTTTTTCCAAAATGCTCATAACCATTGAATGCAGTTCTCTCGAGAGTTCTCTCATATTTATAGGCAATTTTAGATTTTATTTTGCCTTAAGGTATTCTTGTGTTTTATAATAATTTAAATAATTCTATTCACTTCATCAGCAAATAAAATTCGGTTTGGGTATAGTGTGTTATGCAGTGCACTGCATTGTCCAATATCTCCCAAATAAATCACTTTAAATTAAAGATTAAATATTTTGTCATTATTCTATTAGGTAACTGGCAGCTATGATAAACAAGCGTTCAAATATGCAGCCAGGATCAGCATGCAGACACATCGAAACGAAATCATAGAGGATTTGAAAGACATAACAATAGATTTGCTGAAAAATTTCCGGGCGAAGCTTAGGAACATTGCTCCAGCCAGAATTATTTTTTACCGTGATGGCGTCAGTGAAGGCCAGTTCAAAGATGTAGGTTGAGTAATTTTCAATTTATTAAACTAATCACACAAAACTAAAAATCTTGGTCGTAAACAACAAAACTTTAGTTAAATACTAGGCTTACGATATGTTTTCTAGTTTTGTGTGCAGGGTTGCCACCAACATGCAAAGTCGGGCAAATATGATCACCTGAAAAGTGCCAGGGGAATACTCCTACTGAAAAAAGATAAACTGTTTTAGAAGAACATGTATTTTAATGTTGTTTAAAAAAATCTCTTAAAGTTTTCTAAATTTACAATCTTTTAAATATTTCTCTTAATTTCTAAATGAAAATTGAAATATCATTGGGAAAGACGAGAGAGACTTGGTGATGACGTCAGTGATAACTTGTGGACTATTATAGAAGAAGAGGGGTGAAAGAAAGTGGAGCAAAATGGATTCAAGCTATTGCTTGCAATCGGACTCTAATCTAGATTTCTAGTTTTTCTTTTTAGTTAATAATTTACATTTTTTCAGTGAATAAAATATGTGCACAAAATTTCAAAAACAGTCAGAAAAAATGATAAAAGTGGGACAAAATGTTAAAAAAAATAATGGCAGCCCTGTTTTTTGCTCTGCCCGCATGTATCTGCTGTGTCAGTGGTTAGAGGAACAAGTGTTAAACGGTTCTTTTATTGTTTTAGGTACTGGCAAGTGAATTACAAGCCATACAGCAAGCCTGCCATCAATTAGACCCCAACTATAGGCCAGATATTACGTTTATCATTGTGCAAAAGCGTCATCACACACGGTTATTTTGTGATAATCCAAAAGACCGTGTTGGCAAATCAGGGAATATTCCAGCAGGAACAACTGTGGACACCGTTATCGTTCATCCCTTCGAATTCGACTTTTACTTATGCTCCCACTTTGGTATTCAGGTAATTTTCAATACTGTATTGAAAACCAGTAAGAAATTAGTAAACAGTCCCCACCAATGATGAGCAAACAAACTTGAACCTGTAAGATTTAGAATGATTTTTTTCTTGGCTGTAAAAGGCTGCTTTGAAATTCATTATTCTTTATTTTTAATTTCTAAATGATGCCCACAGGTTCATGTTTCTTCTTACAAGTGTGAACACACAATTTAACGATGATGTTTAAAGTTGCTGCTGACAAGGGAGTGTTGAATTGAATTGATAATAGTTTTCAATTTTCTACCTATCTGTGCATTATTTATTTTATTCCAATTTATAAGTGCACCAGTAAGTGTAAATAATTGCTTGATGATCAACCTTAGTTTTTCCAAAAAATATGGGATTCCCTAGAAAAGTACTCTCTTACACAATTTGTTATAAGTTTATTAAATTTCAACAGAATAAATATTGAGCTCGATTAAATTTACCTCGGGGAAAAAACTTGGAATTTTAAGCCAATAGGATTTTTAAGATTCATGATTTTTTTTATTTCATGGAAAGACCATTCTCTTTAAATTAAAGGCATTCTCTTAACCAAAAAAAAATTATGCATGGTGTGGGTAATGGATAATGGGTTATCTATTGTCCAAAGAGAAAAAGACAATTAGCATTGTATACTGAAAAAATAAAAAAGTAGCATGTGCAAGTGAATATAATGAAAGCAATTTATGTGCTAATGTATTGATATGAACACTAGTTTCCTTCCAGACCAAAAGTTGGTCAATGAATTCAACGCTGTCTGTCCCATGCAGTCGGTTTTTCTACCTTGACAATGTCTTTCATTCGGTTTTTATTCAATTAAATTTAACTCGGTACCCTATAGTCGGCAATCAAATGACAAATGGTAGGGGGGCTAATGTCCATCATCAGGAGGAAACTCCCTTGTCAGTAGCAACTTTCAACATCATCTTTCCGACTGTCATATACGGACTATCGTTGGGAAGACCATTCTATCGTCTAATAGCATGTAAAAAGAAAGACCAATAGAAAGCATCCGTTTCAGCTTGGAGCTCTGTCAGGGGGTTAGAATGAACAAGCCTACTTCTACTGTGAATATTAGGAATTAAAATATTAGAAGCTAAATTAGCATTAATTGGTAAATTAAATCTGTCAAACAATCTTGAGCATAACTTCTCCCGTCGTTCCTTTAATGAACTCCACTCTAAATTGTGCAGCATCTCAGATATGCTTGCAGTATGCTGGTAATTGCCAGTGACAAATTTCCAAATACTGAGCCTTTATTTCGTGATATTGTAGGCATGTTTTCATTTTCTGAATTTTCTAAACACACTGTTATTGTTTTGCATGCAAAGAAGTTTCTGCCATCTATAACCAATAGCAGAACCAGTTTTTTCCCTTAATTTTGGTGGTAACTTAAGGCGACTATGACTTTTGTATTTGTGTTCCTTTCGAGATGTTCTCTTAAAACTATAGTTATACATAATTCTGCATTATAGTCAATTATTGTTTAATTCAACTTAGTTCCCTGCAGTCACCAAATAAATGTGATTTGTTTGGGGGAAGGAAGGAGGGGAGTAGAAGGGGGTAGAACGCCCATCTTGTATATCATTAGCGATTTTAAACATCTTCTATGTGGCCGCCTGAGATACCCTTAGTTGCTGCTGGCACAATAAAAAAATAGCATCCAACCAATAATAAACAGTTTTTTTCTATTACTTTCTAGGGAACCAGTCGCCCCGCTCATTACTATGTCCTTTATGATGACAGCAACTTTCATGCCGACGAACTTCAACAGTTAACGTACCAGTTGTGTCATGTGTACTCACGGTGTACTCGTGCTGTGTCTATCCCGGCGCCAGCATACTACGCACATCACTGCGCTTTCAGAGGGCGATACTACTTTGACCGGTGTGTACAATTATTGCTAAATTTGTAAAATTGCATGTAGTTTACTGCTGTTTGCACATTTAAGATACCTTAAAGGTGTGGTGTCACGCTGCATGATTTTTACACCTGGAAAAAAAGATGTGTTGATGTCTCTATAAATATACATTGGGGTAAAAAATTAGGTGGGGAGTAAATCTGAC
>JAQFXX010000154.1:0-10352 GCA_034693985.1 Nemasoma varicorne
AAATTTTATAAGATGGAATGGACGGTTTGGATATGCAACTACTTCATGCTCATTTCATGAAACACGCTTAAAATTTTCTTTTCCACCTCATGGTGGAAACATATCAAAACTTTTTGAATGCTAGTAGTTGCTAGCTTGCTGTTAGCCTTGTATTTGTTTAAATCTAGACAAGTTTTTCTGAGGTTTTTAACCAACCAGTCAAATTTTCCTAAACAGAAGACAATTTAAACAAATTAAATCTAAAATAAATACAAATTCTGTAACCTGTTGGACATACCCTACTAGTTCCCGAGTCAAAAAAGCAGATTTACTCGCTTAATAATTTTTTCATAAATTTCTTCTCCTAGATTGACCACCCTCAAAGCCAGTCTAAAGGGGTAATTCGTAGCATTGTCTCCACCCAGCGTAAAAGAGCTGTAATTGCTTGTTTCCGTCAAACTTCCCTACACAGTTTACCAAGGTACAGACGAGAGCTGAAAACTAACCCCCGGAAAAAAATACATTTTTAGAATTTCTCCAACAACTAACAACTAATACAAAACCTTCCAATATTTGCAGCTAGAGGACATTCCCAATCATTTTATCCACTAACAACAAATAAATTTTAGAACAAATTTTTGCAAGTGCTAATTATTTCTCTACTAATTTGCCTTTTAGGCTCATAATCCTCCCCCAACTAAATCTGCATGGAAGAACCTGTTATCCACGGCCCGCAAACGAGCTACCATTGCATGTCTTCGCAGCAAACCTTTGTACAACTTACGAAGGTAATTTTAGCAATCTGCTTAAATTTTAAGTAATAAAATTCTGAAAATGTCAGGGAAATTGCTAATGCACTCTTGTAGAAAATACACTTTCTTTCTTATCTATTTGTATTATTTATTTTTAGAAATTCTGAATGTTTTTGTAATTTGATAAGCAGATTTTATGAAGAAGTTGAGCAAAATTATTTATTAGTATTATCTCTTTTTAGAAGATATTTAAATTTTTATTTGTAATATTTATTTATTTTTAGAATTCATTTTCAAGCAAAAATAAATATTTTACTCTTTTTTTCCTTTCATAGAAATTTTTCTTGACAAAAAAATAAGTAAAAAGGAAATATTTTACCAAAATATTCTCTTAAATTTTCTTTTTTGTTTCTTTTTCTTTCTTATTTAAGTTTTTTTATTTCTCCTTAACATAAAAATAATTTGTAAAAAATAAGGATTTCACCCAAAAATACCCTCTCTAAACTGTAGCTTTTTTTTCTTTTTCATCAGTCTTTATTTTTATTTATTTATCTTTAGGCATCGTGCCATTAATATATTTCTGTGGACTTACAAGGATTTGTGGTTAAATGACGAAAATGTTGGGCAAGAAATCCTCATCGAAGATCTCACGGTACATTTTCTGAAAAGTATCCAGAAATATTTTTTCCCTTTAAATTCAACATTTTTAAGAAGATTTTTGTTCATTTTCCCAGCAATCGTTCGAGGAAGCAGAAAGGAAGAAAAAGGAAGATGAGGAAGAAACTGGGAAACCGGATCCCTTGTCACAATTGGTGACTGCTTTTTGCCGTAACGCAACAACTGAGCACAGGCAAGTTAACCTTTTCGCGGAATAATTAAACTTTTTTAATATTTTTACCCAAAAATTATTTTTTTGTTTTGTAAATATTTCAGTGGAGCTTTGCAAGATGATTCGCTGTACATGTCGTACGCCTGTATTATGAGCAAGGTCAGAATTTTTCTTTTTAAAATTTTTTTAGAAAGGTTGGAGGTCAAAATATTACTTGAAAATACTTATTTAGAGCTGTAGTGGAAGTGATGAAGAGGAAGATGAAGAAGGGGGTGAGGATGAGCAGGGAACTTCTATTCATGTAAGTTTTAAATTTTTGTTTGGTAAATTTCGTATTTAAAAAAAATGAAATTATAAAAAATAAAAATACAAAGTCTATTTTGCACATGTGAATTTTCACTTGGTTTCCAATAACAAACTTTTATTGCACTTTGTAAGACAAAATAAATTTCAATTTGGCCTGGAAAATCTGATTACGAAATTTTATGTCCCATGGTGCAATTTTTTAAAGAATTTCTTCCCACTTTTGTCTGATGTTTTAAAATGTGACTTTACCTTACTGCTTTCATTGAAAAGAGGAAGTTACCCAACATGATGGTAAGATATTAGTGAATTTGTTCTAATTTTTTTTTAAGTTTTTAGCAAGGGAAAAAAGCATACCTGACTCGCAAAATATACTGTATTTGCTCCCATAGTTTTTACCGGTGTTTTTTTCCTTTATTTTATTTTTTTTTTGGCATTTGGGTCTTGAGCCCTCTCTTTTTTATTTATGTGACATTTTATACTGTATGTTCTGCTTCAATATATGTGACATTAAGTCGCCCTTTTTGATGATGTTCCTTTTGAGATGTTTTTCTTTTATTTTATTTATTTTTTGTTTTGTGAAAATTGCTATTAGTGACATTTGGCATGTTTCCCACTGATTTTTGCAGTGTTTGAGATGTTCCCCCTTATTTTTTATACTATTAACACATTTGAGATTACCTCTTTAATTCTAGGCATTTTGATCTTTTCTTATTTATAACATTTGAGCTGTCTCTCTTGATTTTCGTGACATTCGACATGTCCCTCCCAACTTCAATATTTTTTGACATTTGAGATTATTTTTATGACCTTTTAGTCGTTTAAATTAGGCTTTTGGGACATTTGACAAGTTTTCCTTAAAATTCTTTGGCATTTGAGATGTCCCTTTTTATTATTATTTGTGACATTAAAAAACTCCTTTTCATTTTAGTGACATTTAATTTAACAAATTTTCCAGGAACAAGAAATGGAAAAACAGAAACTATTATTTGAGCAAACGAGGCTGGCTGATAGAGGTGTTGCCGAGATGGTATTATTGCACATCAGCGCTTGCAAAGGTTTACCGAAAATTTCAGCTTATGGCCTAACTAGCCGCCGATAGATTTTGCCTACAAAAGCGTTTCTACAGGTTGGGCCAATAAAAAGTAAGCCAACTTAAAAAATCATAAAATGGTTATTCGTTAATGGAATTTAATGAAAAATTGTACATCTGTACTTGAATAGGATACAAAAAGATTTCTCATTTCAATTTGTGCTCCAAGTTAGCACCATTTTGAAAGACAAATTTAATGGATTACGTCATTTTAAAGAGAACGTGATTGAGGGCAATTCAAAAGTGAAGGGAACCACAATATTTGTAAAAAATTTCATTAAATTCCATTAACAAATAACCATTTTATGTTTTTTTTTAAGTCGGGTTACTTTTTATTGGCCCACTCTGTAGAGCAATTTGCTCCAGAATTAAGCATTAGAGTATATTCCAATACTAGAGGTAATTGCTCTAGAAACACTTTAAGAGGCAAAATCTAGCGGCGGCTAATTAGGCCATTTATTTAGATTAATAATTTTTTAAAATTAATATTAACTTTGAAACTATATTTTTTTTATTCTAGGTATTACAAGCGACATGGTTATGGACACCCTGCAATTGGGAATCTCGATTTTACGCGGGGGCAATATCAATGTACAAATGGTAAATATTATTTCGGTGAAATGCATGAATATAATTTGTGGGAAATATATATATTTTCCACAAATATATTTCCCACAATATATATAATTTTTTTTAAACCAATTTCAGAAAATGCTGCAGCATTTGAAAGACAAGAAAGATGTGGGTTTTTTTACCTCTATTGCTGGCTTAATGAATTCTTTAAGGTCTGCAAGAAACTGCTAAAAATGTTTTGGGTGGGAGATTTGCCTCAAACTTCAAATTAAGTGTGGGAATTCTCTTTGCACTATTTTCAGTGTCTTGGATCTCGACGCATTTGAGCGCAACATGAAGGCCGAGGGACTCGGTGTTGGTTCAGAGGGCGCCGCTGGAGAAAAAAATATGCACGATGCCGAATTTACGTGTGCAATATTCCGCTTGCTACAGTTGCTTTGTGAGGGCCACAATTTGGGTGGGTTTCCCAATTATGTAGCTTCAGCTACTTTATATTTTCACTATTTTGATGGTCTGTCTGTTTGCACACACCGATCTACTATCGGATCCTTACCAATTAGAGCCCTTCTGAATAATAATTTATATAACGTTGAATTATTTAAAATTTTCCCCCAAAATTGCAAGGAATGGACCGATTAACAACACTGATGACCTTACAAAATTTGATTCTTACCAATTATGGCCATGGCTCTTTTTCAGTTAGGGCCAAAGGGCTAATTATTTCATAAAAAGCTGGAGCCATGACCCTAGTCAGTTTGTTCCAAATGGTTATTTTGAACAAAAATTCATGTAATATTGAATTCTTGTTTTAAGATTCCCTTAAAGGTCAAGGAATGGACCAATTAACAAGACTGATGCCCCTAAAAATAAGATCCTTGATAGTTAGGGCCACAGGGTCATTTTGAACATTGAATCCTTTTCTGAGTTTCATCAGAATGTAAATAAAGGAACAGATGAACAATACTGTTTTAGGGCTGAGGCCCTCACCCTTTAGGGCTAAAGGATCATTTTGAACATTAAATCATAGAACTGTTTAGACAGTTTATAATTTTTAATATTATTGTTAAAGAAAATTTTCTAAATTTCTTTACAAATTTCTCCGATTTTTTTGTCCAACAGAATTTCAGAATTATTTGAGAACACAGGCTGGCAACACCACCACTGTAAATGTTGTGATCTGCACAGTAGACTATTTGCTGCGCTTACAAGTAAGTCATGAAATTTCACTTCTGATAGGAGTTTTTCAACAGGTTTGAAAAATGCAGGAGCCAAATTTTTCAAGATCATAATTTAGCAAAATCTTGTCCGTCATCCAGCCGGATTAGTACAGTGGTATGTCCATTACCTGGCAATAGGGATACCTGGGTTCAACCGTCACAAATAGCTATCCTGACTATGTTTTTTTGGGGTTTTCCAAAGTTACCCCAAGCAATTATCATTACATTACCTTGTTAATGTCAGCCATGGCCACATTTCCTCCTACCTTACTGTCTCCTTGAATTTTTCTTCAACCTCTCCTCTCCTCCTACGGGCCTTAACCATATGGGTGGGTGCCTCAGTTGCAGTTGGTGCTGTAAAAAAAATAAAGATAATATTAAATTATTGATTTACATTTCAAATGTCTAAATTAATTTTTCCAGACTACCAATGGTAAAAATACTGATTTGTTTGTTCCAGGAATCAATAATGGACTTTTATTGGCATTATTCGAGCAAAGAAATCATTGACCAATCAGTGAGTTTGATATTTTGTAATATTTATAATATTTGTCTCTCATTTACACATTTTTTATTTCATTTTTCTGAATTTCTCAGGGTCAGATTAACTTCCTCAAAGCCATAGATGTTGCCAAACAAGTATTCAATACATTAACAGAATTTATTCAGGTATTTAAATAATCTAGAAGATTTTGATTTATATTTATGGTGTTTTTAAATTAAGTTTAACGTATTTTTATTATCAAAATATACAAATTATTTTAGGGCCCATGTACATTAAATCAACAAGCACTTGCTCACAGCAGGCTGTGGGATGCAGTTGGAGGGTTTCTGTTTTTATTCGCCCATATGCAAGATAAATTATCGAAAGTAGGCAAACGTTTTATAAAAGTTTGATTTTTGAGCTTTTTTGCCTCCACTTTACACAAGTTTATTATTATTATTATTATTATTATAAATTTAGCATTCTAGTCAAGTTAATCTTTTGAAAGAACTCATGAACCTACAAAAGGAGATGGTTATCATGATGCTCTCTATGCTAGAAGGTAAATTTTAAATATTTTTTTTTAAATAATTACATTGCTTATTACTATATAACCTATTTATAATTCTTTATTTAATTTATATATTTTCTCCTTAGGCAATGTCATGAATGGAACCATTGGAAAACAAATGGTGGATACATTAGTGGAATCGGCATCAAATGTTGAGGTATGCAATTTTTTGCGAAAATATCCAAGATTTTTATTCTTAATTGTGTAAATTCCTTAAATTCCATATTTTTTTATAACACAGATGATAGTAAAATTTTTTGATATGTTCCTAAAACTTAAAGAAATGACCGCATCAGCAAGTTTCCAGGTTTGGAAAAACCAAATTATTTCAAAATAAATAAGAATTTTTATCAAGAATTTTAAGGATTTTTTTGTGAAACATTAGGAAATAGATGTAGTCAAAGATGGTTGGATCACACCCAAGGATTTCCAAAAAGCAATGGAACAGCAAAAAACATATACAGTGTATGTGTAGCACTATTTTCTTTGCTTGGAAATTTCAAAATTTTAATTTTGGTAACAATTTCTATTTTTACCTGTTCAAAATAGTGAAGAAATTCAGTATCTCATGTCTTGCTGTGATACGAACCACGATGGCAAAATTGACTACATTGAATTTACGGAACGTTACCACGAGCCTGCTAAAGATATTGGTAAAATTTAATTTGAAAATATATCTCCCAATTTACCAAATTTATATTTGACAATTTTTAATATTTTTTACAACTATTTTATTCCAGGTTTCAATTTGGCTGTATTGCTAACAAATTTATCAGAGCACATGCCCAATGATCCTAGGTATGTAATATTTAGTTTCAAAAAATGTTAACGGAAATATTATTTTTTTATTGTTATTTCTATTTATTTATTACCTAGGCTAAGCCGATTCTTAGAAACTGCTGGCAGTGTCCTGAACTACTTCGAACCTTTCTTAGGAAGGATTGAAATTTTGGGTAAATAAATTGTCAACGACTTTATACCAGAAATCTTAAGTTTTATTTTTATTGTATTTTATTTAAATTAAGGTGGGGGCAAAAGAATAGAAAGGGTCTATTTTGAAATAAAAGAATCCAACATTGAGCAGTGGGAAAAGCCTCAGATCAAGGTAAGGAAATTTGAATAAATTGTTATAAATTTTGCAAAATTGCCATTTAGTATTATAAAAGATGACAAGTATATTTCTGTATAAAAATATTAAATTATAATTTATAAAGATAATTTTTTATATTTATTTTTGCAGGAATCCAAACGGGCATTCTTTTACAGCATAGTTACTGAGGGAGGTGATAAAGAGAAATTGGAAGCTTTTGTAAATTTCTGTGAAGATGCAATTTTTGAAGTTGGTTATAATTCTTTCATTTATCTAATTATTTTATTATTATTTCCTTTTTCTAAGTATTTTGCAAGCGCGGGGTTTGTAATGCTAAACATAAATCATGGAAATGAAAAATGGTCAGGAAGAGTTGGTGAAATACAGATAAAATAACTAAAGAGGATTCTCTTTGTCAAGAACATAGAAATGCACACCATTTTTTGCAAAATCAGAATTTGTACCAAAATTGTCATGAAAAAAGTAAAATGAAAAATTTCTTACTGATGTTTTTCTTTATTTTAAATGATGTTAGGCAGCGGCGAAAATACATAGCCGTTTTGAAAGTAACGGAAAGAAATCTCAAAATAATTACAAATATGTGAGCCACTAGAAAAACATTTTAGTAACGATACACAAAAAGAATTTTTGTGATTTATTATTTTGTTTTTGAGTTCTATCTTTTGTATCTTCTGAAAGCTGTCAAATCAAATTTACATAGACAGAAATGATCAAAAATTAAACTGGAATGTGAATTGGTTCTTATATTCAAATTCATAGAGAATCCTCTTAAAAGAAAAGTCTGGAAGTATATTGGAAAGTACAAAATAATCTTCACATTCAACTTAATTTTCATTTATTTTATTATTATATTTTCCATTTTAAATGCTTTTCTCTAGTTTCTCAATTTGTCAGAGAATTTGACTTGAAATTTAGTATGATCTTTGCAGCATTTTATTTATTAATATTTATTAAGTTATTTTTGGCCGAAAAACTAATATTTAAATACCAATTTTTCCCCCAGATGCAACATGCTAGTAGTATTTCTCAAGAGGAGGAAGAAGGGGGTGTAACGACCCATGCCGCCGATTATAGATATACTATGGCCGAAGATGAAAAGCAGTACGATTTTTTCTAAATATTTTAAAAATAATCTTATTAGTCCTTGGTTATAATGTAATAATTCAAAGAATTCTCGACCATTTCATAGATCAGCATTTGAGCCCTTAAAGCAGGCCTATCAAAGTGGAAAACAGTCTCTATTAGCTGGCCTTGCTAATTTCAAGCCTTCAAATATCAAAAGAAAATATCAGGAGCTCAAACAGCTTTCATATTTGGAGCTTTTCGTGGGCTTTTTCAAGCTTCTGTTCTACAGTTTTTTCTACAGTGGTTGGACTGGATTTTGTGTTGTGAGGTAAATCAATGTTGTAATTGTTGCCAAAAGTTAAAGGAAAGATCTAAAATGTCATATAAAGTAAAGGAGAACGTTAAAAAAACTAGATTAAAGGGGAATGTCTCTAATTAAAAACCATTAATAAAAAAATAAAATAATGGCAGAAATTTTAAATAACTCAATTATCTCCAAAAATATAGGGGAAGATCTAATACAGCGGAAGAATTACAAAAAAAAGTAAATGTAAGGGAAACATCTCCGATTAAAAATCAATAAATTAAAAAATACCACAAATCTTTAATGTCTCACTTGTCACCAAAAATAAAGAGGAAGATCTAAATGTCACATAAAAAAATGGGAATATTTAAAAAAATGAATTAAAGGGGAAGATTAAAAATGTCCCAAAAAGTAAACTGGAACATTTCAATTATTTAAATTAAGGAGAAACATCTGATTCGAAATAATATCGCAAATCTTGAATTTCTCAATATCTTAATTAAATATAAAATTTTTGTAGAGGAATCTCACAGTGTCATATTTATGGGGGAAGATCGCAAAATTTCTAATATTGTTAACTTGTTACATGTAATTCTACTCTCCCCTAAATTTATTTTTTTCTTGTGATTTTATTGAAGAACCACTCTTCGCTTTATAATGCTGTTGATGACCGGTCATCACGTGGAGAAAATGGAACAAAAAGAAATAATGAAAATGAAGGGAACCATAGTACCAATTGGCTTGCAGCCATTGGCAATTACAAGTATGCCATCTGGAGAGCTTGCCATTTTGAGTGACATGGAATCTAATGGACCATGCATTCAAGCTTTTGGCATCGATATTCTGAAGGAGGAGGACGATGGAGAAATTAGGTAAAAAACATTGAAAAATCTTTCAGAAAGCTGGGTTTTCCAATTTTCATTTCTTTCTTTTTGGAATTCCTAAAATGATGACTAAGTAATTTCAGATACCACATGGCACCTCATCAAACTCCTGCTGAAATGAGCCCCCAGTCCAGTATAGAAGAAGCCGGAAGTGACCCGACTAGTGAAGAGGAACGTCCTGGAAGTCCACCTAAACCAGCTTTGGCTAATGGGGAACTTCATGATGGGGCCATACCATTACCCTCGGTTTGTAAAATCATTGGCAATTAAACTTAAACTGGGGAGGGGGGGAGGAAGAACCAAACCTAAATGGCGGGGAAGTAGAGTAAACATTGTCTCTGCTGTGCATTTATTATTACGTTTAAAAATGTCAAACAAATCCAGGGATAAATCTTTAGATATTCACACATTAGCTGATCTGAATGTTTTTGGAGTATGATTATCAGATTTTTTGTAAACATTGAGCAAAGTTGGGGAAAAACCAGAACTTGGTGCAAATTTTTTAAACAAAATAAAAATCATGCTGGGACTACAGTGAAAAGAAAAACTCAATGGAACTGGAATAGGAATTATTAAAATGATAATATAAAAAATCAAATTGTACAAAATGAAGCTGATTACCAAAAATGGCATTTTTTAGAACAGTTTTAAAAATAGAATAGATAGAGATATTACAAATCAGTATTCCAGTTCCCAGGATAAACTGGCCAAGTATTTTTTCCAAGCAAGTGCGTCAAATTTGTTCAAGAATTTAATTAAATAGACGCAAAATTGCTCAGATATACGACAATTAATATAATTGAAGAAAAATTCAATTCAACTCAGTACCCTGTAGTCATTTAGTAAATACCATTTGGTATGGGTGTAGAATGCCCAGCGAATCAGGGGAAAATTCTCATGTCATTACCATGTCATCTTTGAACATCATCGTTAAACTGAATTTCTAATTTTTTTTACAAAAAAAGTTACAAAAATACTAAACCAATTGTTTTAGGGAATTGCAAAAACAAATTTTCGATTTTGCATAAGGTTTCTTATTAACATTTCAACAGTAGTTATTTTGCCCCCACCCCAGCATTATTTTTGTATCCCCTTAATATTAAAAAGGAAGACCCACATAAAATCATCGTTGCAGAAATTAAATCTATATTGTTAGTATAAGAAAATAAAAATCCTATTTTTACCTA
>JAQFXX010000155.1:0-10350 GCA_034693985.1 Nemasoma varicorne
TTAACATGAAAATTAATGTCCTATATCTATAAATCAATGAATTTCTCAACTTTACTAATACTTGCCTTATTCGATGCTTTTTAAGTTTGTCTGTGGGGTTGTATTGCTTGGACTAGCTAGCTTGTTGTGTTTTATCCTAAAAATTCTGTCGTTTTATATACTCACAAATTACCTGGACCTTTCCGCAACATCAATCTTTTTCTCCATTGAATGGATTTTTTATGTTGTCATTTTTTCTATGACTGTGTTTAATTTTATGGTTATTTGTTTATATTTTTAAATAGATGGAAAATAAGTAAATAAGAAAATAGTATGTTTTATAGTATTGACAGAGTTCATCAAAACTGTTTACCAGTAGTACATTTTTGTTAATATAACAGACGAATACAACAAAAATCAAGGGTCAAAAATATTTTGATGTTGAAAATGTGGTCTGGTATCTAACAGCTGTATTGGAAAGTTAAGGTATTTTTTATTTAAAGTTCCCCTAACATCCAAAGGTATCCCAGCATTGGCATCTTGGAATGGTAATTGATGAAGACTTGTCTTTATATAGCTGAACCAGAAGATTATAGCTTTTATAGTCTAAAAGGCATTGTCATGCCTTTAAATGGTTATATTTCAACTTTATGTAATTCGCTTAATAGAAAATACATTAAGCTTAGTGGACCAATAGTAAGCACCCGTTTTAGCACAGAATTAAGTCAGGGGTTAAAATGCTCATACATACTTATACTGTGATTATTGTAAATTAAATTATTAGAAACTATGTTATCATTCAATCAATCAAATTAACTCTGTACCCCACTGTCAGCAAATAAACATGTCACACGGTAGGAGGGTAAGTCCCACATTCAGGAGGGATTCTCCTACTTCATTTTTAACTTAAACACTGTTGTTAAATTGAATTTCTAACAATGTTGGACTGTCTTTAGGAAGACTATTCCATCGTCTAGTCTAATGCAGCAAAAAGAAGGACCACTTGAATGCGTCCGCAGTACATGTTACCCGAAACTTAGTCAGAGTATTCGCATGCACATGCCTACTTCTGCTATTGTGATAAGGATTGAAGATGTTATAAACCAAATAAGAATTGCAAGACAAATTTAACCTCATAAACAATCCTATAGATAAACTTTACCGCCTTGATCGCAATGATTTTTATTCTAAATTGTGGAGCATTTCTGTAGCACTCTGTTCTTTGAAAGTTGCCACCTACAAATCTTGCAGCCCTACACTGTCCCCATATTCCAAATGAGGCCTAACCAATGTTATGCTACTAGTGTCTTAAACTTGCTGGGGGAAACCTTAGAAAATTTGCTAAATGAAGCTTAAGCGTTGGTCCGGACATGTTGTCTTAGTCAAGTGCTGGATTCCAAATAGATCATTAGAAATGATACTTCAAAGCATTTCAGTGAAGAAACTACTGCTATTTCTACTCCTTCCAAAACATATTCAGGAGATGTTTTGGCCCGTCAACATGGATTGTGCCCTACATCTTGATCTGAATTAAACTTAAATTTTACTGGAAATGGAGGGCATCCTGTACATAAGTCCTGTTCATAAGTTAATGGTACTTGGGAGTACCAGAGGGTTTTGGGCTGGGTCCACTTCTTTACCTTTTATGTGTCAATGACTTAATTCACCAGAGCTTTAGCTAGTAAATCTTAACTTTTTGCAAATGATTTATCAGTTTATTGGACATTTGGTCTGCTCGGTGTCTTACATGGCAGCTGAATCAAACGAAAAGTGTGTTGTGATGCTATTTCTAAAAAATGATTTAAGAATGCTTTAAAAAATGTCCTGTGGGTGTTGTCCATTGAGTTAAAGCTTATCATTCAATTAAGTATTTAGGTATCCTCATCACGAGAAATCTTTATAGGAATGCTTATTTAACCAAGATAATGGTAGTGGTAAAGCCTCGCCTTTGATTTGTAGAAAATTTTTCAAAATTGTACTCAAGAAGTTAAACAGACACATAGTCTTCATTGGTTAGGAATTCAATTTATCAGTGATGTTTAAAGTAGCTAATGACATGGGAGTTTCCTCGCTATTTGGTGAGCATTCTACAATTTCTACCAAATGACGTTTACTTGCTAATTATAGGACACTGAGTTGATTTAAATTTAGGCTACAAGGCTTGTACAGTAATATAAAACAGGAACCAAATTATTGGAAAATATTGGGTGTCATTTTTTGATATTTGTAGTATATTCCATGTTTATATTTATGTGGAATGGTGAATATATTTTTATTTTGGATATAGTTTTGTATTTAGACATATTACAAAAGAGATAGTAGGGGAAGCTTAGAATAATATTTGAATTTTAACAATTATAAGGAATTACTTTGCAATCAACTTGACGAACATTGTTTTGATAAATCCCAGGGTTTGACTCACAAACTCATTTGTGTAATATCAACGAGCAATGAACTAAAAATGTGATTAATGTTTATCATTAAATATCATATCAGTGTTGATTATAAATTAAGGGGTTTTTTAAAGATTTATCAGGACATTTTAGCACATATATTGCAATTCAATTTTGGTTTGCTTATATCGGAGAAGGGAATTAACGCTTTCTACATTTCACCATGAAAAATCTCTCGATTTTACTCACATTTTTCCTAAGTGGATATTTCACAAATTTGCCCACAGCTGGTGAATCTGAGAATATCTCATTTCCAAAAACTGGAAATCCCTACTCAAGAATAGAAGCCGAGGATTGGGACTATGTCGATGGTGTGCTAAGGGATTTATATGTTGTGGGTTCTTACAATGTGACTTATGCTGCCCACATAAATCAGGGCGATACCATTGGATATTATAATTTTGACTTTGAAGAGGGAGCTGAAATGCTGCAAATAGTTATTTCTTCAGACCAGAAGTTTGGGGATATCAGGGGTTCAATTCACCTCCACCTGGATGGGGTTACGATGAATCCATTCACTTCAGTGGTTCTTGGTGATTCTGGAGGATTTCAAAATTGGATTACAATAACTCAGTACATTGATTATGTGCCCACCGGAGTTCATGATCTGTTTTTCTCTGTCACCTCCAACTATGGCAGCAGTACTATTGGCAATATTGACTGGTTTCAGTTCTACAAAGCGCTACAAATCGTTGAAACTTTCAACAAATAAGCTCTGCAACCCCATCAAATCGGCCTGTGGTGGTATATTACTTTAAAGGCTAAAAATTATTATCGATTTTGATTTATTGTGATCTTTGTTTACGCAAAGTTAATTGGGGAGGTGTCAAACCTTCCAAGACACCGGTGTTATACCGGTACAATCAAACCTAAAAATATTTTAAATCTTTCAGGAAGAGTTGAATTGCTCCAGAAATATAATTGTGTCCCTTCTGTCACTTGGGTGGAAATACATCAGCTTGTTTTATGCTTTTACTAACAGCTATTTAGAGCAATATAACCTCCATTATATGAGGGTTGTACTGAAAGCAATGCAAAAGTGGCCATAATGTATCTGTTAATGTATATACAAAACCTGCTTGTACAAAATTTGACATTACAATTTTTCTTTTGCATTTTCCCGTTGGTTGCAGTTGATGGTCTCCCACTTAGTGGTTGTGTGCAATACCTCTTTCCCCATCTTTAAACTTCTTCATTCGTCTGTGCATCTTTACAATGGTTTCATCTCCAGAAACATCCTGATGTCTGTTGTGGATTTCGATCAGCCTGCACCTCTCCATTGTCTAGAACTCTATTACAGCACACTGCTTCTGCTTGCCATCCATTAATTACCGGCAATTTCGGGGCATAACTGACTATTTTTATAGCGTAGAGAAAGAGTTACTCTGCCAGCATGTGCAGTTTGAGCAACCAGTCCATTAATATAAACGTTATGGCCACTATGGCTATTACTTTCGGTTTGGCCCCCGTAGTTAGTTTACATCTGTGTTCTTATTTGCAATGCATTACATATTTAGTATTTCTGGCATTTATAATCAGGTCCGGTCAGTATATTTGTCACTTGAAGTCAGTTTGATTTTCTTCATTGAGAACGGCTTGCATATGCTTAAATAATACCATGGTGAAGATATCCCAGTAGAGCCCAACTATCTGCAATAAACAGTTTGTGACAATTAGCTTTAAGCTAACTCGTAAAATATGTAGACTGCAAATCTCACCGCCTCGGTCAGCATGCAGAGCCCACCCAATAAATATCAAATAAATTCATGGGTATTCCTTGGATGTAGATTCATTTCCTGAGTGTTTTTTGGAATATGTTAAGCTGATTTTATGAAAACACTGAACAAATTTGGTCAAAAGGAAAACTTTGTGTGGATTTTTTGACAAAAACAAAAATCTTATATAGCTATTGCAATTAAGGATTTATTTTCCACGATGAAAAACTATATGAGCTGGAATGGGAATTATTATTTTATAAAAACTAATCATGCAACACATTTTTTAAACTTTAAATTTTTCAATGGCTTTATGAACAGAATGGTATAGAGAACTCATGGTATACTTTATAACTTACTCCTAATATCGTGAATTCATCTATCTCACATACTCCTCCTATGGTAAGTCCGCTGTAGGTGTGGTGTGTAATTTGAATAACCAGCAAATGATTGATATTCTGCTAAAATTTGTAAAGAAATTTTTGATCCTTAATTTTGTGACTAAACACCCTTTTATCACGCCCTTTAATCTTACCAATGCACACTTGTTTGAAATGTGAGATGCTGGTGATGTTCTACACATTGCACAGAGCAGCTTGTCGAGCTAAAAATTGTTTTTGGGATATTTAAATAACATTTTCCATTATTTTTAAGTGTTTGTCATTTTTATCAAATCTTACATTCTTCATCATGGACGCTGCTGACAGTATGAACAGAATGAAGATCACTGTTGTTGGCAATGTGTACAGACCAATTGCTATGGCGGACAAATAGTCCCCATCATAGCGTATGGGAAAATCATTCACGGTTGCATATCCTATACTCAGGAAAATTGCTTGTGATATGCAAACAGACAAATTCACTGCTGAGAAAGTCTTATTTATAATTTGCTTGATTTTGCATAGCTTAAGATAGACCTTCATGGAAATTTTACGTTTTCGATGAAATGAAATTTTGTTGTGTTCTAACATAAATGCCTCACAGTCATTTAATGATTGGTTAAAAAAGATAGCCACCAACAATGATAGCCCAATACAGAGGCAGGGAAACCATAACATTGTTAGAGTATACATTGTTCCTGTTAATGCTATGGTGCCTATCCCCAAAAGGGGTTGTATTTTGACCCCATTGGTATGGATAATTGTGCCCGCTACCATGATTGCCAACATGGACACCTGACAGGCAAAAAACAATTTTAAAGTTATATTTATCCATTTCATGAATTGTTTGTGTTTCTTCTGGCTTATTTTGCTGGAATGTAATTTCACATACAGATTTTGAAGGTTTACACGGAAAATTTGGACATTGAAAAAACATATGACAAAGTTGATGAGCATTGTTATAATTGCATAGAAGGATGGGCCCCATTGACCTATTCTTCGATATTCTAATATAAAAACTAGTGGTGATATTGGATTCACTTGCAGTACGAAAGTCCAATTTATTACATAAGAAATCTTATGGCAGATGTTTAAAATCCGATTCTGTTTCACATACGGTGGAAAAGCATCCACGCCGCAGATGTAAAGCAATGTAAAAATGGGATGCAGTGTTTCACTTAACCTTGGCATTTTTACCAAATCTCTGGGTTTTGACCAAGATGTATTGGTTTTTACTTTAAAATATAAAAAAAAAAATAGCTGTGGTTGTCCGGATTTCTCTTTTGATTTCAATGTATTCTAACAAATAGGATATTGCAAGTAAGTTTTAACCAATGCCTTGTGTATGATTCAGGGTGTAGCTTCTTTTGATTCACAAACACAGTATTTTTTAACGGGAAAGTTAAAAGATAAATGTTAACTGTTAAAATTAACAAGTTAGGGGTTTTTTTCAAATGGGAATATCCAAAGGAGCTATAGGAGAATTAGAATAGGTATAAGTGGCATGCGAAAACTCCAGGTCACACTAAACATGTGCACGCATTTTGAATTAATGCAAGTGTACATAAAAGTTGTAGAAATTTCTGCCGAATGTATAGCTATTGATTCTGATCTTCTTTAGGCAAGCCAATATTTGTTTCCTGGAAACCCAAGATGAAAGCATAAGCAGTTGTATTAAATGTTTATTTGTGTTCCCTTTATTCTATTTGAAATGGATGATACTCAACAAAAGATGCTCTATCTTTTCTTTTTCGAACTTGTAAGGGGAAATTTTAAACCCAGTTACCTTTTGGGTGTCAGTCATGATCAATATTTTCCCACTCCTTCTGTTCATTTCTTTATTTAATGTTGGTTATTTCCTACCTAAAACATCGTGTTTTCATGGTTCCTTAAACCAAAAATACATATCACCATTTCATATACCTAAGTGAAATGGCAATGCGGCCTCATTAGAAACAGCCATGTTGAAGTGTGGGGGTAGGGGGCTGTTTTTGGAACTTCAGCAATGCATCATGCAGTGCATAAGCAGATCGATGTGTCATATTAAGATGGTTAATTGCCCAAACAATCTGTTGACAGATTCTGACAAAATGTATAATGCAAGCCTTAAACCTGCAATTTGGCAAAACATATTGTAGATATACAGTATAAGCTTATCTTCTCAAATGGCTTGTTTGTTGCATATTTTTCACAAAGTTGCTTGTTGCTCATCTCATACAGTTGAAGCGAGCTCCACCACTTGAATGTCTGTATACCATAACTTTCCACCAACAAACAACAAGCAAAATGCAAAATAAAACATGCAATGTGAGTGAAGCTTATGATGGCTAAACTTTACTCCATTTATTTTTGCTCAAAGATCTGGAGGAAATGGTAAACATTCATCAGTTTTGATGGAATTTTGTTAGACTCTGGTCATTTTCTTCTGCATTTGTTTGGCAGTCAGAACCCTGACATGGAGCAGCTTTGTTGAGCACTTGATGTTTCCTGTATGTTTGATAATATTAATGAGATATTTGTGGAAGAAAGATTCAGACCAAGGAACAGATTTGAATTGGATGTAGTCTAAATTTGATGGTGTCAGATGTTGAATTAGGTGAGAAAATGAGCTCCCTCTTCATGTAGCCGGGATTTTTTGCCTAAATAGGCAAGCAATGATATTATGCCCCACATTGAGCTCAAATGTTACACGGAAGATGGTACATACTTGTATGTTGACTTCATCTGGTAGACACTGTATAGTATATGTGAACTTAAGTTGCTGAACTGGATCAGCATGTGCCAGGAATTAGTTTAGCGAGCTATCATCCCAAGATCTTTTTTTGGGAATTTATCCGGTCAACTGGTGAAATCCAAGTGGGACAGTATATATATATCGTTTATACAAACGAATTTCCAACATAAGAAATGTTGTGCTTCTATCTACTGATGAATGTTAACCTTTAAATACTCCAATAAACCACCTCACTAGTATATTTTTGTGTACTTTATTTAATTTTTCAAGTTCAGAGTTAGAAAAAATGATGTTAGTGAAACCCAAAATAATGAGAAAAATAAAAACAAAATTCTTCTTGCAAATTTCTTGCATTCTTGAAGCAAATTTTCTTGAACTTCTTAACCAACTCGCATTGGAGGTCTGACTGGTCTTGGTGGAGGTAATGGTGGGCGACCTGGAGGTTTGATTGGAGGCCTCGGAGGACGAACTGGAGGTCTGATTGGAGGTCGAACTGGAGGCCTGGGAGGTAGTCCTGGTGGTCTAAGAATTGGTCTTGGGAAAAACAATCGTTGTCTCGCTTCCAAATCATGATCAGGGTCAGCAAAAGTTTGCGCCAGCAAAAACAGAATTGCAAGCAAAGCAGCACATACATGTATCTTCATGAATGCCTTCATGGTCTGTGAAATTTCAGCTGAAAATTTTAAACAATTTCATTTAAATGGTTCTCTGTCAAGAGCAGTACTTGACAAACTAGAAGCAGGATCTCCAATGAGAAAGAAAGGCTGGCTGTATCTTGTTCATATATAATCAAAATAAATATGTACATGTATGTTTTTGCATATTTAGATCTGATTTTAAACAATTTATCTTCATAAGTTTAAAATAAATTAATTAAAATAAAATAAAATAAATAATTATTTATGAAAATGAAATATAGGTCCAAATCTCTTACCTTGATGTCCCAGAAAATATTCCTGTATATACTGTACTTGTACTTGTTGTGGATGAACTAACTGGAGAATTCTCGGCTTATATATCCATGGAAATAAAAAAAAAATATTTTCCTTTACTAAGGTTGAAATAGTTCTTTCAACTTTATGCTTTAAAAATGGTTTAGTGACATTTGTTGACTTTAGCAATTTTTCAGTTTAATGAAACTTTATTTTTGTGACAGTGCTTTTCCTGATATTTATCAAAATTTATCTCTGTACAAATTATTCACATTATCACAATCGGTTTGGAATTTCCCATGTTTTTTTTTTTGCCTTAAGTGGCTTTATACAAATTTTCTTAGTAGTACAGCTGACAATCATAGGGATTTTGAGAAAGTTCGTATGAGAAAAATAGTCGTACGAATTCATACATTTTGATGTCCGTCCGTCAATGAAATTCAGACTTTTTGATTTGAAATTCATGAATTCGTACGAGTATTTCCCTCGTACGAACTTGCTCAAAATCCCTATTTACAATTTCACATGACGACAGGGACTTTAAATGAAACATTTGAACCCTTTTATATTTTTTTAAATTGATTTATTTTTAATTGCTGGAATTGCTGTGCCTACAAATAGTATAGTAATAATGGATTACAAACAGATATAGTAACAATCTGACTTTGAATAACTTAAACATTAGGAGAAATCTATATGAATTGCTGCTAAATTTTTAAAATTTCTGTCTATGTAAATTTATTTTTGTAGTTTTCAAGAGAGAACACAAATACAGTACTTCAATTATTTTTAATAGTCCTATTTTGATCAAGGGTAGATTTCTAAGGAATCAGATATTTTCTGTGACGAAATAATCTGCCAGCCAATTTTCAGTTTTACTTTATACGAAAAAGTTGCTGTCCAGGTTATTTTGGTCTTTGGATTCCTATTAAACGTATTTATTTTTTGAAACTGCTGTCTGCTAACATATGCTGCTTAAAGCTTAATTTTTGTGCTTTTCAGACAAAAATATTGGATAAAATTTTATTTCAGTTTGTTGATGGTACAATTTAAAGAATAACCACAAAAAATATGTTTGAAACCAATGTTTTTGATCCCCACCTGCCTTTCCTTATACAGAGAGTGAGACAAGATTTACACTATTTAATTACCAATACCACCCAAAACCTAAAGTCATACTTGTATACACGTAAAAAACGTTTTCACATTGTTGTTGTTGGTGCAGTTGTCGCTGTTGTGGCTGATTGTGTAGTTGTTTTTGCGCCTGAGCCTGAGCCTGAGCCTGAACCTGAACCTGAAATGTTTTAACAAAAAACAACAAGGCATTTTTGGTTGTTGTAGACTAAACTAAGTTTAAAAAAAAAATATATCTATAGTTCTTACAACAGCGAAATTCTCCAAGCTGGCAACAAAATGAATCTCTTCGGTTTTGCTGCCGGCAACGCTGACACCTCGGGAACAGTAGCCAAAATGTTCGATCTGCTGAATTTTCTGGAATTTCCGGATTTACCAGAATTTCTGGATCTTGGGAATTGCATAAATGAGGGGTTAACAGGGCAAATGCCAATACGATAATGGCTGATGAGGCAATTAGCTGCATGATTCTAATTTCTAGGTTTAAAGAAATATTGAAAATTTAATTTTTTGAAATTTAAAAAAAAATTCAAAGAAATTTAAACAGAACTATAGCATTTTATTACCTTGTCTTCGAATGCTTTAGCTGGTGTAGTTTCCAGATCAAGCTGAAGCTGAATTTGTTGTAAAAATCATGGAAAGTTGGCATTTTATACTATTTTGCTATACATATGATCTTTTTCATATATCGTTTGTGCCCCAAATATGACACAAAGTTGCCATTTGTCTCATTTTTGGAGTAGTATTGTCAGTTATATAAAAGAATTGGGTCCTGCATACGGATCAATGTTAAATTTGTGCTGAGTATTCCAAAACGATTGATAGTTTTTGACCTATAATTTCCATGGATTGATGAAAAAATGGAAAATTAGAGCAGGAATGACAGTTTAGTCCGCACTTTATTGGACCACTGACAGATATTTGCAAAATCTACTCCGATTCTGCAGTTTGTTTTTAAAAATCTACTTCGATTCAGCAGTTTTTATTTAATTTTCATGATTTTTTTCTCTTTCTATTTAATAT
>JAQFXX010000156.1:0-10343 GCA_034693985.1 Nemasoma varicorne
GAGAGTCCTTAGGATTGGGAGAAGGACCCAACACGCCGACGGGGAAGGTAAACGCTAACAACCCAATCCCCAGAGTAGATATTTGTTGGGCGAGCCATTCCGGGGGCTCGCAGCGTAACACAGCTGTGTAATATACATCGACTGGCCTTACTTCGATATGGGTGCAAGAATATTTCAAAACTTATGTCTTATAACCGGGTTATAATTGGAGGGGAAATTATCCATACTGAAAATTACAAAAAAGTTTTAAAGTGAAACTCGTATACAGTCTTGTTGGAAAACAATAATGTGTTTAAGATCACGTCATTTGTGGCAATTAGACGAAACAGTGACTATGAATTGTATGCCTTGAGCAAATATTATTCTACTAACATTAATGGAAAAGTTTTAAACAATGCTCCACCAAATTCCCGGCCGTAACAATGCCTATGCATGCATTTTCCTAAACCCATTTGAAGCATTGCAGTAATAAATTTTTAGCAAGCTGTTGACTTTTATTATAAACTGCCATGTATAAAACAAATAAGGCTAATAAAGTTCTTATACAGAATTCTAATTGTGAATGTTTTTTTTCTGAAATAATTATTTCCTTAATTAGCCATTATGCTTTTCTTAAATGATAGATTTACATTTTTTACTACCTATATAAAACTCCACAGGTGCGTTATAATTTTAAAAGTTTACTATTGGTGCTTTCCCGCAAAATCATTGTTGGACAGATGGTTTAAGAGTTTTGCATGAATGAATATGCAATTAACTATTCACAATCGATCGACCCTTTGGTCCTAAATGATTATTAAAGAGATTTGATAATGCATGTGGCTTACACATGAACCAACTGAAACAATCTGAAACTATTGAACTGCTGTGAATATATGAGCATTAATTCTGATAAATAGACAGAATAATAATTAAACAATTTAGTAGCTGCTACATTATATACAATGACACTTTCGTAATATGGTTAATCTTATATATAAGAATACACTTAAGTCATATTCAACAGTATATTTTATTTATGCTATCAAAAACATATTTATTGGGTATATCACAATATGTGATTCGGAAAATACATTACTTAAAAGTGCAATCAGAATATATGATATAGTAGATTTTAATAAATATATTCTGAATTCACAACTTCTTTATATAATACAAATTATACTGCGTAATATAATATTACACCAATAAGTATTTTTTATATATTCTGTAATATATAACATTTTCATATGGAAGTAGCTTCAGTACACAATGACAGAGAAGAACTGAACGTTACAACGACAAGTCCACCAGAGACTTTCGAAAACCAAGCTGCGTCTGTGGTCGTTGAGTCTGACAACAAAACTCCAGAAATTGCCACGGCGACCGAGAATGATCAAGAAAACCAACCTGAGATTGCGATTTTGAATGAAGCCCCATGCAATAGAGAAGTCATTGTACATAGGTGGGACAATTTAGGACATCTTTGTTCTATAATGTAACCTCTATACGAATTGAGCATAATAGTTCTTCGACCTGAGAATTTATCAAAATCAATTGTCAACATGCGTAATAATCATACTGTTATGGTCCAACCAGTCGTTTTGAACTCAAATAAAATCCACTTTCCAACCCCTGCACATGTGCATGGACATGTGCATGTGGGCACATGCAGTTATTTTTAAAATTTTGCATAATACTTTGCATGTGCAGCTCATGAGACCAATGCATGCGCTATTCTTGTGCGCGTCGGCACATGCAGTTTCATTTTTATTGCAGGATTCTTATAATTTAAATATTTATTAATCTAAAAAAAATAACATCTGATCGATAATTTGATGTAAAACTCTTCAAGAAATCTAATAAATTGTGTGAAAAATAAAAAAATGTGAATCATCATAACTTGCTAAATAAATTACGTCCAAAAAAATTGCATATAAGAAAGAGATAATTAACAGCATTATGCAACCAACAAAGACAAGTTGATCAGAGGTTACACAAGTCTCAAGCCAAGAATTTGGCAAGGTGACAGGTAGATAAACAAAGGCATAAAAAGAAAATCATTTAAAACTGCATGGCAGCTGATACATGCAGCGCCTCGGTAATTCGGGCCATGCTTGTGATGGTTATGATTTCTTACTTTTTCTGTTTGATTTTCGAAACGAATGTTGCACATATAGCATATGGAAGCTTTTTGGGAAACGTCTTTTATCTTCACTTGTCATTTCAAGTTTCGCAGGACGTGTCAATGGTTGGTTGGTTGTTATTTTTTACAGCGCCAGCAGCAATTAAGGCTATAATTTCAGGTGCCAACCCACATGCTCAAGGCATGTAGGAAGAGAGGAAGGGTTGAAGAAAGGAATGAGGAAATAGTAAGGAGGGAAGAAATGTGGTCGTGGCCGACTTTTTCAAGGTACTGTCCCAGCATTCGCATGGAGGAACTTTGGAAAAGCACGGAAACCAAAGTCAGGACAGCCGACCTTGAGAGTGCACATGAACCCAGGTCTACCCATTCCTAGGCGAGTGTGCGAACCACTGTGCAAACCAGCTGGGTGGGTGGACAAGTTGATTTTAACAACTTGTGTGCTTGTTGTTTTAAGGCCAAGACAAGTTCATACACTGCATCTGTAGTGCATTTACATTGATGGGCACTTCAGTTATAAATCCCTGGCAACAATCCCAAGGAGGAGCCAGAAGATGGCCACATCATATGCTGGACACCTCCGGCAAGCCCAACCCCATCTGATGCCACCACCGTTGAACTTTTTGGCACCATGGACAACCCTATAACTATCGAAGACAGTGATTCAGAAATGGACACTGACACGGACATGTCTTCTGAGTTCGACGCAGAAGAGGGCGATATAGACGTGGAACTCGCTAGGATCTTCGGAAGCTCCAGCGATGAAGAAATAGACGCACATGGTGAAGAAATTCACCAGTGCTTTGCCTTTTACAGATTTGGATGGTTCTAAATTTTTGTAGCATTTGATTAATAAAATATTTTATATTTATTGCTTTGTTTTGATTTTTATTTCAACTTTTTTCCCCTTTGTTTTTTTTAGGTTTTATGTTTTTTTAATTTTTTTCATTTTTTATATTAATTTTTTTAGGTTTCCTTTTTCTTATTTATTTTTTTTATATTTATGATCAACCCCTCCCAAATCCATTTAAAAACCAGTTTCCCCCACACCCCCTCCGAAAAACCATGTTTCCCTCCAAACCCCCTTTAAAAACTGTTTCCCCCCCTTCCAAAAAACCACCCACCCACTGACCACCACCCACTTACGCAGCACGGGCATATTGTACTACTGCCTCCGTACTGTTTGGCGCACTGCATGCTGGTCCCCTTGTTGGCCCGCGTAGTTTTATTTTTACCTACTAGTTGTTGTGCACATGTTCCACGTGCTCGTTGTTTTTTTACTGTTGTTTTGCTTCTAGTGGAAAAATTGTAAGTCTTTATTGCCTAATTAATTCTTTTCTTTATCTGTGCTCTTCCGCCTCCTTGTTTATATAATTTTCAGCGCTCTTTTTGATGGATTTCTTTGTCTTCCCTCCCTTGTGTGATGGATAGGCCTAACCTCTTAAAATGTATGCTGGCGACCAGCACCGATTTCGGCCCACACTTTGGCATTCTAGAATTTGTTTCATCCCAAGTCCAGATTTGGTGTTCGTCCGATAGCCGATTCTCCGGTTACAGTGTCTGATCAAAATTCTTCTTTGCTGCCGACTTTGGACCCAGTTGTGCCTGAGGTATCCGCGGTTTCCGCGCCTCCTATGCCAGTCTCAACGCCTGTTGTTGTGCCTTGTGCTGCACGCCCGACTAAGCCTTTTCCTCGGCGTAGTATTTTGACCACGGATCTGTTAGTTATTTACGGCATGCCTGTTGGACTTGCCCAACATTTCCGGGAGTCAAGCCGACGGGAATCGGCCACCTATAATCAGGCGGAACGGGAAGGTTACCTTCCACAGTATTTGCTAGATAGGTTGCATGCCACAACGGAGATTGGCCTGCAACACCTGTTTGTCCAGGCGGTTATTACTGCGGCAAGTTACGCGTTTTACTTACGGTGTTTGGTAGTGGTGCCCAGGAACTTGCCCCTGCCTCATCAGGATGCCCTTTTGTCATGTCTGGTTTGTCCGCTTGCTGCTCCATCCCCTCGTCGCCTTGAGGACTGGGCTATCTTTGAAGATGGAGGTATAGTGTGTGGGTGGATAGATGCTGCAGTACAGTGGATGGCTAATGTGTGCCCTGGCAACGACCTTCGCCCCACTGGTTGTTTACCGATTCTCCATTGGCGGGCGGCTTCATCTTTTCTGCCAGCTCCGACCCATGAAGTCTTCACATGGTGCGTTATCGGTAATGCACTCGATTTATATGCTGTGTTTGTGTGGCAGAAATCTCGTCGCGTTGAAATTGCTGCCATTCATCCGGCTCCTGTCGTGGTATCACCCATTTCGGCGCTCTTGCGTCCACAGTTTGACGACGCGAATGCCATGTGGAAGGACTGGGAAACTTATAAAGTTATCACCATTATACCAGACTTTTCGATTGTACCTTCCACGCCTCGTGTTCTTTTTTGGATGGCGCGCCACCTAAGTTTTGGATCAGGTCTCGCAGTTAGCCAATACAGCTAGTGGATGTCGGAAATTCTTCCATGACATTTTGCCAGCTGACATTTACCCTTAGGATTGTTGTTTTCTTTTGATCGTTTTTTCTCTGTTCCAGCCCTTCAAATTGCATGAGGACATGCAATGTTTTTCTAGTGGGGGGATGTGAGGGTTGATGGGTATTGCGGGTCCCGTGATATTTTGACCTGTATTTAATGTATAATAATACTCAGTGCATTCCTTTCAGTTTATGCAATTGTTATTTTTCTCTGGCTACAGTTTGTTGCATAATTAAGGCATTTTTCTTGTTTTTGCCTTTAGGCTAAGTTGTGTAATGCATTGTTGTTGCCACTTCCCCCCTAGTACCTGAGTTTCTATCACTTACATACCAATTGGGTGCCTTGTTCCTAAAACACATTCTTTGCGTTTTTCATATGTTAACTTGAAAAATCATTTCCTGAAAGAAAGTTAGTGTGTTCCTAGCTCTCGATGAGATCAGTTCTCCTGATGTTAGCTATAAGTATAATATTAAGTTGCATCTTTATATTTGTTTCCTTTTGCACCAGCTGTTCCTCAGTTTTTGTACGTGCATAGACCATAGTGTCTAAATTAAGGGCAGGTTGCTGACCCAGTTATTTTTTGTATTTTGCTGGTCTGGTGTTTAGTATTTCTGCATTAACTACTGTTTGAACAACATGTTTGCATGACCATCTTTGGCACACGGACATAAGCGACAATACCCCTGATGGCCTCCGAGCTATAGCCCGACCATTGGATTACACCTTGACACTACGTATAAGTCAACCCCAATTAACACTGAAAAAAAAACTATCTTTTAAAAAAGAGACAAAGATATAGCTTCTTGGAAACCTCAATCCGAATAACAACCCTTTTTAAGTTTCAAATCTTTTGGAAATATAAGAAAATAGGAATATAAGAATTAACATGTCATAACCAACCATTTATTTTACTAATTATCAACTATACTACCATTATTTATAAATGTATAAGTGATATTTATTATCTATTGTTAATATATTTGAAGAGGGTGTAGATGCCACCAAAGAGTTTCACCAAACTCATTGGCCTCACAAAAATCTATTTTTTAAGAGGAATTAATAATAAATAAATAATAACATTGGATTTCGAGCACTTTCCAGGACCTGCAAAATTGCACAAGTCATTTCGAAGTCATTCACAACTTTCCCAAACCAGGTTTTCTAAGCTGAGTCCCTACCTGTGCATTACTAGTACCCCCTTGACCCCTACAAAGTTCAAGCATTCGCTAACCATTTTGGGTTCGATGATTTTTGAAAATTAGAAAAAATCCGTAGTCTTCAGTGAGGTTGGTAGGCTCGATCTTTGTCGGGGCGTTGGCGCATTAGTCACCTTCACTACCCCGACACCTTACAATTTTGACAATCTCAGAGTTCCAAAAGAAGACACTCAACATGTGTGCTGCAAGTCCTGACGTGTTCTGTTGCTCTGTTGTAACTGACTTTAATTTCTAAGTGTGGACACTATTTATGTGTCCAGAATTTTAGGTGATAGTTTTTCAGAATTGAGGGTGGGAGTTATGATGACATCGAATGTAGCAATTTCACAAGTTTTTTTATTTCCTGCAAGGTAGCTTAGGCCTTTCCTGAACATGGCAAGCCCAAACATTTAAGGTTCCCCTTTACAGATGGATGGATCTGCAAAATTCTGTTTCCAAAGATATATGACAACACCCCTAACCCCTCCAGGATCCTTAAATATCATGGAAAAACATTTTCATTTTAGTTTCCCCACTCAGCACTAGGGGGCAGTGTTCGTCAGGTACGTGCAAACATGTTCAGACTTGTTTATCACAAAAATTCCCAGAATTTCGGGTTTTGGTGTAATTTCCTGCCTTGAGCTAATTCACAGGTATTCGAATGACGCGGCCGTAGCAAAGACTGCAAAATGAAGTCTGTAAACTTCCAGTTTTTCTCAAAGTTTTGGTGCATAAACATGGCAAACCTGGTGCCACACTTGGTGCCACACTTACGTTTATTGGTGGGTGACCTTTGGGTCACCATCTTCAATGATATCCGGATTATGGAATTACACCATGATGCACTCCCTGCCACTTGGTTGAGATTTACCCAGCCGGTAGGGTGGACTTTCCGGCAAATGGTGGTAGGATTGTCAGATTTCACTGACCAATCCTACTGGATCCCAATAGACCCAACTCAGGCGGAGATGAGGGCCTTCTACACAACCCTGTCCACGGGGGGTGTTTGTTGGGTCAAATGAGGACCCCACAATATTATATTCATCAGGGCCAAATCAACTGATGGTGAAAACAAAGGCAGAAGTATGGAATTTCTGGGAGCAATCCAAGCAGTGGTATATTGTGCATTGATAGCACGTTTGCAAATTTGCAAATCAAATTTGGAAGTGATCAAATTAGCAAACTCTTTATTTGACTTCAGCAAACATCTATTGCTTACACTTATCAGTTGAATGACAAAGTTTTTTTTATGAAGTTGCAGCAAGTTGAACTTAACCCATTCATTAAATGCTGCATGGCAAACCCTGGAAGAAATTTTGCAATAATTTGATTAGCCCAGAGAAAATAGTTCTGTGGTATATAAATGACCACATCTCCAATGACATTTGTAAGTCCACATTCGTAGCTGGCGTAACCACCAGCAATGCAATACATACAGTTGTTGAGGGCAGGCTGCACAAAAAACGTGCGAGAAATTTGAAAGTGAAAATTGGGATGCCAATGTCATGCCCCCACCCCACTTCTTTAGGATTGCACGAAACTAACGGGACAAGTAGGTCTTCCAATAGACCCAACGGGCCAACAATGATAATCCATTGGACCCAAACCGTTGCCGAGGAATTTGAATGTGAAAACTGGGGGGCCAATGTCACGTCCAACCCCACTTCTTAAGAATTGCAAGAAACTAATGGGCCAAGTAGGTCTGCCAATGGACCGAATGAACCAACAAAGATAATCCATTGGACCCGAACCGCTAGTGAGAGATTTAAAAGTAAAAATTGGGATGCCAATGTCACGCTCCGTTAAGTCCATTGGCAGACTTACTTAGAGCATTAGTTTCGTGCAATTCTAAAGAAGTGGGGTGGGGGCGTGACATTGCCCCCCCCCCAATTTTCACATTTGAATTCCTTGGCAATGGTTCGGGTCCAATGGATTATCTTTGTTGGCCCATTGAGTCCATTGACAGACCTACTTGGCCCATTAGTTTCGTGGAATTCTAAAGAAGTGGGGTGGGGGCGTGACATTGACACCCCAATTTTCACTTTCAAATTTCTTGGCAACGGTTCGGGTCCAATGGATTTTCTTTGTTGGCCTATTGGGTCCATTGGAAGACCTACTTGGCCCATTAGTTTCGTGCAATTCTAAAGAAGTGGGGTGGGGGCGTGACATTGGCACCCCAATTTTCACTTTCAAATTTCTCGTAAACGGTTCGGGTCCAATGGATTATCTTTGTTGGCCCATTGGTTCCATTGGAAGACCTACTGCCCATTAGCTTCGTGCAATTCCAAAGAAGTGGGGTGGGGGCGTGACATTTCAACCCCAATTTTCACTTTCAAATGTCTCGTTAAAGGTTCGGGTCCAATAGATTATCTTTGTTGGCCCATTGGGTCCATTGGAAGACCTACTTGGCCCATTAGTTTCGTGCAATTCTAAAGAAGTGGGGGTGGGGGCGTGACATTAGCATCCCAATTTTTACTTTCAAATTTCTTGGCAACGGTTCGGGTCCAATGGATTATCTTTGTTGGCCCATTGGGTCCATTGGAAGACCTACTTGGCCCATTAGTTTCGTGCAATTCTAAAGAAGTGGGGTGGGGGCGTGACATTGGCCCCCTAATTTTAACATTTGAATTACTTGGCAATGGTTTAGGTCAAATAAATTATCTTTGTTGGCCAATTAGGTCCATTGCAAGGAGAGTCTGGCCCATTCGTTCTATAAAGTTTAGAGACTATTGGGGGGCCAGTGTCACACACGTGTCGAGTCATTCCACAAAGTGATAATTGATTTCGCCACCAAGGCACATCACTTTATTAACACACCCAGCTTGTATTCCAAGATAACCAAAGCCACTTTTAAAGTCTAGCCCCTGAAACTGCATATGTGCATTTTTGAAACTTTGCTTGAACTATTTGCTAGCTATTGGACTATTTGCTAACTATTTCTAGCTATAACACTTTATTTATATTTAGTGTGGTTGGCAGCCCTAAACTACAATGAAAATTCAATTCGGTGCCAGGCTACAAAAAGTAATGCAGAAGAGAGATGGAATGTTGTTTATCCAAAGGCAAATGGAGGTCAGCCAGTGGCAAAAGCGGTTCGAAAACAACAAACATTTGGTAACCATTTTTCAATATTTTACTTTATTTATAACAATTTCTTTCTTGCCTAAATTGTCAAGACCATGTGTTTATTTTACAAACCAAATCATTTTTGTTTAATATATATTTATTTAATTTATAGAATATGTTGACCACATTGTTACCGCCACAGTTGAATTGGCAACACAAAATTACTGTGGCGAATCCTTTAAGGAAGATACCCCGAAACCATTATCGTCGAGGCACTCTGAAAATGTTAATAAAGGAGATGTTATTGATGCACAAAAAAGTAGATTTAAGAAAGTTATGTTGTGAATAAAATGCTAATAAATCTGATTTAATAATTACCTTCCTGTTGGGTACTTGAATCCAGCATATTCCTTTAAGGGAAAAGTTTGGGTATGGGTAACCTCCTATGCCTTCCCAATCTAGTCCATATCCATAGGACAAACTGTCGGTAAGCTACGTAGCGGTATTGCCTGTAATAGAAACACTACTTAGTATTTAATTATGTTTAAAATCAGAACATTTATAATTAACAGAATAATGTCTTCTAGAATTATAAATTTGGGAAATTTACTTTAGCTTCCTCAACAGTTTCTTGATCAAGTTTACTCAGTAAATAAAAATGAGGGTGCAACTCAAAAAACTATAAATTGAGCAAGTAAACGTTGGAGACTTTCTCAATGCCGGTGAAGAAAGGCTTGCCATGCAAATTGTAATATTACTTATGTATGTCGACATTTTCTGCTCTTCGATTCTCCCGCTGCATGCAAAGTAGGCGACACACTAAAGACGTCGACATTAAGGCATACATTTCTGAAAACTTTGCTGTTTGTTATACATCTTTCTTTTTTTTAAGGTGTTCTAGAATTTCTTCTTTTTCGTGACAGCACGTAGACTCTTCGTCAGTTTGCATCAGTTGACAGTGATCACAGGTACACCTACAATATTAAAATTTACTTGTAAATGTGGTATAGCACCTCACATGCATTAATACTTGATGAATTTGTATGTCCATAATTTGAGCTTTAGGAGACTATCAATTCCCAAGGTCAGGCTATCCTAACTTTGTCTACACCAAGAAGCATGATGGTACTTCATAGGTCTATGCTACCTAAACCCCTCTCACCCTACTGTCTACTGATGGTTTTATTTAGCTAAATATAAATTATACAACTGATTTGATAATTATGCTACTTACCAGTTTGCATTTCCAATTCTTGCATTCAAAAAGTCATCATTTTCTTCACTGCTTGAACTGCTTGTTGAATTATATCCACTGTTTTCTAAAATTGCCTCAAATTGATAAGAAAGAATTCCACCTGAAGCCATCTACTAGTGATGAGGGAGTAATATGAGGGAGTAATCCTTAGAACTGTAAACAAATTACTAAAAATCC
>JAQFXX010000157.1:0-10335 GCA_034693985.1 Nemasoma varicorne
GTTTATGTAAATATTCACAATAGGATTTGGAGAATTTAGCAAATTTTTTTCTGGTTCAATTTTTATAAGAAAACTTGCGTGAAAAAAACAATGTATCAAAAGAATACTCTCTGAAGAAAGAATGGCTGCTATAATTTGATATTATTAGATTATCCCCCTATTCCCATCAATCCTCTTTTTAGGGTTGTAGATGTATATTTAATATATACCTAACTTATTCCTCCATATTTCTGGTGGTCATCATCGTAAACTATTTTGATTTTAAGGCTGCACACAATTGGTGAATTTCTGTTTTCCACATCTATGTCTACTTAATTTCAAACATTCCTACAGTATATATCCTTATTTATTTCTGATGAATCCCGAACATACGGTCACATGCTATGGAAATTCCAGTGATTTTATTCTAGACATTTCCATTAAATATGGCTAATTATTTTGCCTAGAAGTTACAAAATATGACAGCTTAAGAGCGCTTTTCAAGTTTGTTCGTGTGGCGGTAGAGGCGCTACTGCTTTAACCGCCATAACAACTTAGCGGACACATAAACACTTTACTTTGACAACTAGATGTACCTATATGAGGCTTTTTGGCTCTAGTGTTGCTTAATTCATCGAATATCCAAGATGGCGGCATCCTAGATCCCATTCCACGCAATATGGCTGCCACTGTGACATTATTAATGCTTATTTAAACAAATGTTGTGATTATATATCTAAACCACTTATTTATTCATTATTCCAACTACTATTTTAACTCAACATTTCCATTGTTAAGTTTTGGGCATGGAATTTCATGGGCACCAATAGGTGGCGTGATGATTTGTCTTTCGAAAGCATGGTATGAGTGTATTTCTAGTCATTCAAATCCATTACCTCTATTGGTGGATATAATGTGGCATTCTAGGTTGAATGTTATGGCGGCCATCTTGGATTTTACTCATGTTGCATAATGCAGCTCTAATGATTTCTAGGAAACTTCAGGTTTATATTTATAACGAGCTACTCAGTTTTTTTCGTTATAAGTTATGACTTGGGACTGTGAATTCTGAGCATAAAATTCACTTTTTTTTGGTCGAGGATGATTTATTTCCATTTGGATAAAAATTCCTTGATCATCCTTGATTATAATAATATATTTATATTATTAATATATTTAAAAAGAATACTTTGCGTCTTAGCTGTGATGCTTTTTGTTCTAGTCGCCAATTACATTCCAAATTTTCTGACAAAATGTGGACTTTTGTCCCATCGATTGAGTGGTTAATATCCATTCTTTTATTGAGATTTTGCATTTATTTTCACTTTTTCCACCTGATATTATAACATTTTCCTCACCTCGTTCGTGAATTCATTTCTCTCTGTCGTGTTTTCAATTTATAGTTTCACATTTTTGGCACTATACCCTTATAATTAACCTCCCAATCCCTGTCAGGTGGCCCCACTAGTTGGAATATGAGGAGATCTCGTAGCATGTGCGAGATTTGGACGAGATTTGTGTGAGATCTGGCCTACCCTATAGTGTTGTCTACAGGGTGCCACCTGGTTTCAATGATTTTTATTAGTCTCTTGGATTTTTGCACGAATATTATTCTTGCTCTTATTTTAGTCTGCTATACTTTAATCCAGCCGTAGTTTTTGCCGTTTATTAACTATTCAATTTTAATCTCTATTTATATGATTATAATCTTAATTAGAATTAATTAGCATGATTAATATGAATTATATTTACCGTACTTAATTTATTCAACTATTAATTCCTCTATTTGTCTACTTAACACCTTTGATTGATTTGTGTCACGTGTTTCTCTTATGCGTTCTTTTCCGTCTTATTTCATGTTTTTGGAATGTTATTGGTTCCTTATGTTCTTATTCTCATTCTTTTTAGAACAGGATGTTCTATATCTTCTCCCAACCCTACCTGAAAGTGGCTGTCTCGGCTTATGTGGTTGTAAGTAGTAAGTAGTGCTCATACTGCATCTATGGGAGGTTTTGTGTACCACAGACTTGCTCAGTATGGGCACTACTTACCACTGTTGTGGACCCTGGGGGCATCTAGTGACCAAAAATGAAATTCAAATGAACCATCGAAATGTGAAATTTGAACCACCAAGTGTTCTGAAACAAGTGAGAATGTTCTGTTTGAGCCTAGATAGCAGCTTAAAAATTTGTGTTCCATATTGTTTTCTGCACGCTTGATTTCCACGATATCCTTTGGTTTGGCACTGCATAACTTACCTTGATCACCACCCCACTTCCACTGGCGCCGCCAAGTGATAATATTTCAGCCAATTAAAAATGAACGCTTTCAAAATGACAAAAAATGATAACTTTGTAATCAGCTGTTGGCCAACTTAGACTTAGACACTTTTTAACATGTACATATATATAGGTAGGGGTCGGACGCCATGTTGATTTCTGATTTCCAGTGACAATGTGGGGAGGGGCGAGAGAAACTACAACTAGTCTATAGAGGGAAAAAGAAATTCTGATTTTTGCCCCAACAGACTTTTTCACACCCTGTAAATATGGGGACATTTAGATGCCGGTGGGCCCCCCCTCAGCCTATATTTATTATGACGTAGTATTGTCTGTATTGAAAAATTCCTAATTCGCCAAAATGCAATAACTTTTTCTGTGGTATAATGGGGAGTAAGGAGTATTCTTACAGCGTGTTTGACTTGCAGCTAAACACCCATTTTTTTTAGAAAAAGGGAGACCCTATATATCATTGGGGGGGACACGCCAAAAATACAATCATTTTTGGAGATCTGTTATTCGTGTATAGCCTAATTTCGAAGCCTGATTCCACACTGACTTTTCATTGTTCGATTTTTCACTATTTAGTCGCCATCTTGTTTTTTATATATATCCCTGAATTCGTTCCACAGTGCTGGTACCACTCGTTATCGTAATAATGTTATTAGTACTATACTTGTTCCATCTTATTTGCTGTTTTTTCCCTGGTTACTCAATTTGAAGGATGGACACTAGCTGATAGTCATTTCTATCCAAGCAAAATTACTGCCGGGAACTCTGTAATGGCGTCTATTTTTCCAAATATTTTTTTCCCATGGTGAGAATTGCTATTGTCTGTGAGTAGCTCTATACTTGAACCTCAGAAGAGTCTCACATTATCCTTCCCTCAAATAAGTAACTAGGGTTTTTTTTAAAAAAAACAAAAAGTGTTAAAATTGTCAAGTTTTAACGGTATAGGCCTGTATTAGTAGTAATACTCTAGAAAAGATGGCGGCTACTCGACAGAATTGTTAGTAGCCAATCAGCGCACTTCCTGATCTCCAAATTGTCATCTGCATATCGTCCTAATAATCTATTTTTCGCCAATTTCGTACTTTAGTGTATGTATAAATATTTACGCTTATACCACCTTTTTCTACGTGCAGTGGTGCCCCCTAGTGTTGAATGCACCAGGCGGCCATCTTGAATGGAATCCTGCACTTTTGCCACTCGCACTCAGATCTGACAAAGCATTCAATATAATCCACTCGCAATATGCTATTTTTTAAAACAAAAAAAATTGATGGTATAAGCTATGTTTATAAATGAACTATTTAAATAAATTACTGAAAATGTGACCATCAGCTACTTAATCGAAACAAAGATGAAAATTTAAAATGGCAGCTCAGGATATTATACTCTATAAAGTTTTACAGGTACTCGATTTTTGCAAATACTCATGGATACATATTTCATATAAATTGTATATGAAATCTGTTTAAGAAACCAGTATATATTATATACACACACCAGCTAAGCAGCAATTCTCTATACATATGGAAAGGGTGTGCATGTGAATGTGATAACTTAGTAGAATTTATTACTTTCCTGCTTTTGACTTCTGTAGGCCAATGGATAGTAAATAACATTTAGCCAAAGTGAAAATAATCTAAAATGAGCATGAAAACACATTTTGAACATGCCAGGACCCCGATAAGGTGTCCTGAACAGCCATTGAATAAATTGGAACAATTTCTATGCATAAAATTCATTTTAAGACATTGAAAGCTCAGAAAATCTCGTGAATGCAAGTATAGAGCATGTACATGTCTAGAAAATTATTGAACATTTAATTACTATCTACAAAATGCTTTACAACTTACTTTAGGAACATTTGGAACAAGTGCTATTCAACCTTTCTGGTTTTAAAAATGTAAAACACTCTTAGATCACATTTGGAACATTTCGAACTTACTTTAAACGTTTCTGGCACATCCATAGATTCATTGAAACAAAATATGTAGTTCTGTAGGTTACTTTCGCCTGTTCAAAACAAGAGTATTCGGAAAGAGCAGGCCATTCCACAAGAAATAGGTTTTAGGCACCTATATCTTACCTTCACCCTAGATAAACTTTCTCTTGTGCAGACCTGTTTCCCATGGAATCACTTGCCTTTCAGATTAATCTTGTTTTGAATAGCCTATAGTTCCAAAATGTTTATTCTGTCACGATGAGCTGGTTACATGCTGATATTTTTTTCAAATTTTTGGTAATGACAGAGGCTTAACGTTTAAATTATTTAAGTGAAATTCAAAAATGTGGTGAATGATATTATAGGCCAACACATTAAAAGATTCTAACCAAATTATACGAAAAAAAAAATGTTTGCCGCATTTTGAAGATGCCAACTATGTAAGCTGTTATTATATCTAAGCTAGTCAATTTGTTGTTTGCCACTATTATTCCGTTAATTATATACTGGCCAAATATAGTATGTTATACTTGCGCTGTGTAACTAGAAACACCAATTTCACACGAAAAACGACATTTTAGTACACATGAATGGGTACAGAAATAAAGGCTTCACCAACCCCGAAATAACAGGGACAGTTTTTGTAGGGTCTCCTCTTTACTTCTTCGTATCATTCTTTACTTTCTTACTTTCTTTTAAAAATTGAACGAAATTCTAATTTACTATGATAAGATTGTATTAAAACAAGGCTATGATTTCTATCTATAAATAACGAAAGTAGTATAAGATGCCTATTTGACCCACTGGGGAGGTTGCTGGATTTTCAGGCAGCCATTCCATGTCAGATTAAACATTCTAAAGGTTGTGACCATGAATACCCTTCTCATTATTTTGGTTTTGAAGCAATGCAGGAAACTGGTTTAGGGGAGTTATCCTTGAGATTAACAGGTGGCTAGCTTGCCCCTCCTGTTGGGGTGAAACAATACAGCCCCCTCCCAACAACTATTGCACCACCCACTTTGGGTAATATGGACATGGTATACTACTAACACGCTTGTTAATATTAAAACTAAAAGAAATTTCGCCATATTGGTGCTCAAACTTTTTTCTTGATTTATAATTTCGGATATGCCTTATATAAAATATATATATATTTAGAATAATAGCCTCGTTTTCATAAATGTCTACCCTTTCTATTACTGTTCTATTACTGATTAGTCTGTTAAGCAGCTGTCCACTGTTTGGGTGCCACAGTCGCCTAATTTCTTTGGTGTATTTAATTATTATTCATTGTACGGTAATTACTTATCCCCCTCCCCATCCTATTCCAATCCCTATGAAACAATGCTACGTTTAGAATTCTGAATTTCGACTCTTTATCTAGAAATGTAATTAGTGAGTTTGAACTCCTGTCTAATTTCTTCTTAACAATATTTATTATTGATCTTTGCTATAATTCGTATATTTATAATTGAATATAATCTCTTCTCTCTGCTCTTCTCTGCTATAATTAATATCATTTTTGGTCGTTTAGTGATGTTTTGTCTTTTCATGCATTTTTCATTCCAACCAACCTTTCTTACCCATATTATCATATTTCCTTCATCCTGTTTCTCTTCTATGTAGTGAACAATTATTTTAATTACCTTTGATTTGCATATTGCACTTCAATGCCCATATTCCTCTCCTTGTTACCCTACTCCTGGATACCCCCCTGTCACGAACAGTTATTTTTGAATTTGGAAAATGAAATGATTGGCCGTCATCTTGTTTCTAAAACTCATTTTAACTAGATAAGTAGGAAAACTAAAATTATTAATTTAGTAGTACCTTAATGATTTTAAAACTTTCCAATAATTTGTTTTCATTAAATTCAAGATGGCTGCCAATTAATTGCTAAGGTACATAAATCAAGAGCTAAAATTGCACTCCTTTCCTTTCAGTATTATTTATATATTTTTAGAATGTGATTATTTTTTTCAAATCCCATATAAACAAAGAGGTTAAGTGATGTAAAAAATTAAATTGGACTAGTCAATTATTTTTCCCCCTCAATTTTAAGCTGATTTTTATTATAAATTGGCTGTACTATAAGATACTCATTAATTACCCTCGTGCAATCCCGATTCAGGAAAATATAGCCCTGTTCTATAATTTGTTTGAGATTTTGAAGAAATAAAATGTCTAACAATGCAATGTGACCAGACTGCAATGGCCTCAATTCAACTACATTCCGAAAAAAATCCCTGCCTCAGCCTATATTTTATCCTTTTCAAATCTACGTCATATAATATATTTTAACCAAATTTCAAAGTTGTATTTATTCTTAATTATTATTCTAATAATTGTGTTTTTTTCCTTATTCAATATCCCTCAAGCATTCATGAAAAAAGCCTGTTGTTGTCGTCGTCGTTTTTCTCCCCCCCACAATGTAGTTTGGTTGTAATTTACAATATTTGTACTTTTCCATGTTGAATACTTAACAATAAATTATTCTGAAACATGATAATTCTTCCCATACAAAAAAACTTTATTTTACAAATTTAAACATACATTTAATTCTTTGATCTTCATATTATGCAGTGTGACAACTCAATCAGATATTTTGTCCTACTTCCAATACAAACTCTCTAGCAAAATTTTGTTAATGATTTTGTGTGTGAGTTCAGGCTTAATTATTAATCACTCTCAACAACAAAGAAAAATTAATATGCAGGTGCTCATTAGGCCCACTCATTTGCTGAATTTACTGCCCCGGAACAGCGCTCAAATTCCTGGTAAATGGTATGTAAACCCAGTCATGTTTGTTTTGATTATATTCATTTTAATTGAGTGTATATTGTTTGTGTGCTAGCCTTGATGTTGAATTGGAAAGTACAAGGCTGAGTTAATTTATTTATCACAAGTTGGTGTGGAGTTCTTTAAGAGAACCGTGGGAGAAATTATGTTCTGGATTGTTTGAAAGATGGAATTGTCCAATTAATGCTTATTTAGTTTCAGATATTTTTATTCCTAGCCATCGCAGTAGAAGTAGGCATGTTCATTCTAATCCCCTGACTGAGCTCCAAGCTAAAACAAAGCTTACTATTGGTCCTTCTTTTTGCATGCTATAGACGATGGAATAGTCTTCATAATGATAGTCCAAATTTGTTAGGAATTCAGCTTAACGATGATGTGGGCATTTCCCACATCACCGTTTTCTCATAATATTTTTGTGGGTATTCTAGCTGCCCCCCTACCAGGGGTTCCCCCCTCTTCAACTGGGTGGACGAGGGCTTGGATCCTGGAAATTTTTTCAATATGAGATCCAAAGACCTCAATCCGGGATCCGAGTCCTCACTCTGGGATCCAAGACCTCCAAATTCAAGATTCCTGAGAAAGTGGACGAAGAGTTTCAGGAGTGGGGAACCCCTCGCCCCCTACCAAATAGCATTCACTTGCTGACATTAGGTACCTGGGTACTGAGTTGAATTGAATTGAATCACCATCACACAGTCCCGGGCCACCATAAACATTTACATTTTATACTGGGTGTTAAGTGACTTCTGACCTCCCTCTGAAAATGATTTATCTGCAAAAATCTCATTAAAATCCTCCACCTAAATACTTATGCATTTGCTAATATGATTTTCTTTTAAAATTATACATGATGATAATCAGATCTTATGAAAACTATGTCCAAAGTCTCAGATTCCGTCAAAATGAAAATTTATAGCCATGCAGTTCACAACTATACAGTTTATTTCACACTGAGATGACCAGCAGTTGAGATGTTACGTGCTCTTCTGTTGGCCATTTGAGGGCAGCCGCACGTGACCATGTTTGACCAATCTAAATTTCTTAGCCATGTCAGTGTGAAACGAACTGTAGGCTTTTACATTTCTTTTATGAGCAGATGCATTTGCATCTTTTTAATTTTGCACCAATTGAAAAGTGGTGGCAGTGGCGCTGATTCCCAGGGCATGCCCCCACCATTTTTTATTTTTACTTTACATGTAAAATGGTGATACTTCCCCTTTAAGTTGGGCACTGTTATACGGACTGTAGTTGCGTGTGAATGGGCATTATGGTGTATTGTTATTATTTGATAAAAATCCTACAATCTCTATGCAATGACAAAGTCTAGGAAGATGGAATAGGAATTTTATTATAAATCCGGGTTTACTTCCAAGAGATTTTTTAAACAGGTTTAAAAATAGAATAGGCCGGCCAGCTGAAATCTGTATTCAAGCTCCCTAATTATAAGAAACTATTGAAATTGTATAATAATTAAATTCTTAAACTTATTATTATATTTATACACTTCAACAATTAATTTAGGGGATTGCTCTTTTTAAATTACTTCTACATTTACTATTATTTCCATTTTAAACATTTTTTTTGCAAACGTTGATTAAGACGAGGATAGTGTGCCATAGCCGTACAAAGATGTCCGCCGGTGAAGAAGATATGAAGTTCGTTCTCGCGTTTTTAATAGTTATTTTAATCGGTTTTCAGAATCCTCCAATTTCTACAAGTTAACGTTGCTTTTTCTAAACACTTTCTAAGTCTTTTTATAGTAGTTTAAATTAATTTGTGCTTCTGTAAGTAATCGAAAATGTTGGTGAAATACCGGCCACCTCGGCGGCCACAAAAGTCATAGCTAAAGTTCAACAATCCAAGATGGATGCCAAAGTTCGATTTCAACATGTGCTTTCCCACGAGGCTCTTCCCTGTATGCACTATGAACTATTTAGTTATTAAGGTGAGTGTGAATTGGGGGTTTTAGTGGAATACTAATGCAAATGTTCTCCTATACAGCAATATTATTTAGCTTCCGATGAATTTCAATCGGATTTCCTTGGTAATTTTGGTCAAAAGAAAGTGGGCGCTTATCTGTTCTGGTCCCCGACCATGTTAAAGAATAGGAGAGGATATCTTAAGATAGGTTAGGTTAGGATAGGTTGCACATTTACTATTATTTCCATTTTAAACATTTTTTTTTTACAACCGTTGATTGAGACCAGGATAGTGTGCCATAGCCGTACAAAGATGTCCGCCGATGAAGAATATTCGAAGTTCATTCTCGCGTTTTTAATCGTTATTTTAGTCGGTTTTCAGTATTTTCTAATTTCTACAAGTCAACGTTGCTTTTTCTAAACCCTTTCTGAGTCTTTTTATAGTAGTTTAAATTAATTTGTGCTTCTGTAAGTAATCAAAAATGTTGGTGAAATATCGGCCACTAAAGTTCAACAATCCAAGATGGATGCCAAAGTTCGATTTCAACATGTGCTTCCCCCTCCCCCAGGCTTTTTCCTCCGTATGCACTATGAACTATTTAGTTTTCAAGGTGAGTGTGAATTTGGTGTTTTAGGGGAATACTAATGCAAATGTTCTCCTATGTATTAATATTATTTAGCTTCCAGTGAATTTCAATCTGATTTCCTTGGTAATTTTGGAAAAAAGTGAGATATTGCAATGACCAAGGTGAGTGTGAATTAAGTGTTTTAGGAGAATACTAATGCAAAAGTTCTCCTATCTAGCAATATTATTGAGCTTCCAAGGAATTTCAATCAGATATCGATAATCCATCTTAAATTTGGTGAGAAACTGAAAACTTATTAATTGCCTGATTTTTCTGCCAGGAAGGTGTGCTATTGAACCTTTGAAATGTTTGATGATTCTGGTAAAATTAAGCAATTTTACCATTTAGCCAGGTTTGTACAGGTGTATGCTCACTGCCTGAAATAACGGGAATCGGGTTAAATACTAAGGTTGACTGCTCTGATGATTCTTGTGATTTTCCAAAGATTCTCCAATTAATTTTTTGGGCAGTACCTATAAAATATTGGCCACGACAGCATTATACCTCTTACTTACCATTTCTTTTCTTTCTTCTTCCCTCTCCTCAGTCCATGGCCTTATACTGTATAGCCTTAGTTACTTGATTTCCCCTCATAAAACCACCCAGATGGGTTAGCACAGTGTTAATACACTTGCCTTGCAATGGGTAGAGATGGGTTCAATCCCAAGGTCAGCTGTCCTGACTTTAGCTTTCGTGGTTTTCCAAAGTTTCTTTAGGCAAATGCCGGAACAGTACCTTGAAAAAGTCGGCCACGGTTGCACCTACCTTACTGTCTCCTTCCT
>JAQFXX010000158.1:0-10334 GCA_034693985.1 Nemasoma varicorne
CACATGTGTCTAGCTCATTTATCGTACTTCAAGATATCAAATCTAGCAGCATTGCAAATTTTCTAGACCAGCTGAAAATTTGGAAAATATTGTGGTGAGGTAGACCTCATGAGAAGTACATTTTTAATCATTTAGGATCTGTTCAGAGATGGGAAACAAATCTTGATGGGGGCCTTTAACCTCCTTGGCATGATTCCCTGTCAAGAATGTAAAAATGCGCACCAGTATTTTATTTTTTGGCTGCAGATATTTGAAATCTAAATTTACGTTAGTCCTACCGAATAAATTTTTTTGCAGTTTTTCAGAATCCATGAAACTGGGCATTAAAAATAGTATTGAAAATGAGAGTTATGTAATATTTTCTGTATTAAATCATATCCTCTACTTATCATATTTTCCATGATTATTTCAGAGGTTTCTTCTTCAAAAATCCTGTTAAGTGCATTTGAAAATTCTCGGGAGTGAATAGAAAACCAACAATCCTTAGAAGGATTTTACTTTTTTTTCTTTTTGCTCTCCTCAAAAGTAGAACTTTAAACTTTTCTTAAATAGTTTGGTTTATGTTGAACTAATTCGTTGAATTCTTGTTTCAGTATTGCGAGTTTCAGCCCAGTTATGAGAAGTGCAAACAATGGTTGGAGAAGAATCTTCCAAAAGAATTCAAGAAACTCACATGTCAAGACGAATTGAGTGCTGATGTTTCTGAAGAGGAGAAGAAAAGACAGAAACGGGGAGGACGTGGAATCATCCGAGCAAAGAAAAAACAACAGATGCCTCAGAAGATCACCCTGTCAAGGGCACCGAGAGGGAAAAAGAAATATGTTACCGTTGTCCAGGGATTGAGCACATTTGGTAAGATTAGTCACAATTTGCTCATCACTTACTGTAAATTTATTGTGGGATTTCTAAGCCATTTCAAATCTTGAATTTAATTCCTTCTTCCTTTTTTTCCTTATTTCCTTTTTTTGGAATGATTCCTATCTTTGTTTCTTAAGAGTATTTTCCACTGTGGTCATTTTAATAGCAGTTGTATGTAACACATCAAAAATCATGCATGAGATTTTCGTTTTGACCAGCTTTGCTCAAGATTTCCATAAAATGCAACAATATCTAAAGAACGTCCCTGGATTTGTTTGGCATTTTTAACCTGGTAATTTTGTCTTCTAGAAATTGATCTCAAGGATGCTGCTAAATTTTTCTCCCACAAATTTTCTTGTGGATCTTCTGTGACTGGTGATGATGAGATAGTCATCCAGGGTGATGTGAAGGATGATTTATTTGACATAATCACGGAAAAATGGCCTGATGTGAGTATTTTACTTATATATTATTTTATTATTATTAATATTACTTTTAGAATTGGACTACCTATGGGTAAATTTCTATTTGTTTTTTATTAGTATATATTTTGCATGTATAACTTTTTGCGTAACGATATTGGGAAATCTATCTTAGCTGACCCCCTACAGTGGACAGTTTTGTCACTACTCAGGGTTTTGTAACCTCATAACCTCATGAGGTTATGATTAACCTCATCAACCTTATTAACCTCATAAACCTCTGATTAACCCATTTTTTTTTGTTTTTTGTTCTCTGACATTACATGATTGTTTTAACAAATGAGAAATTTTCCAATTGGACAGTTGTATAAAAATAGTTTCAGTGCTTTATGACCAGCTCACATGATGTCAAGGTGAGGCTAACACAAACATAAATTTATTTCATTAATTCTTTAACCTTTACCAAAAAGATGGATACAGATCAATGAAAATGTTTTATACATGTATGTGGAAGGACATCTGCATTATTCCCGATTTTCCAATGCAGGTTCTATTTTGCCAGCATTACTTGGGTTGCAATAGAAGCAATGTCTGGTGGAGCTGCCAGGTGTGAATTGGTATTTTGGAGGACATTTTGAGATTCCACAATGCTACTCACAGTTACTTTAGTTCCCTACGTGGTTGTTGAAACTGGTAGTTTTGAATTACCTGGTCAATAACATATAAGAAAGATATCCATATTAATAATAGTCCAATTTGGCATAACTGAAACAAGTTATGACAAATTTTTTGTCTGTTGGGTCGACTTGGGGCTCCTTTTGGATTGGTTTAGCTGTCTGACTTCATGTGGGAGCTGCGGTTACAGCCGCTAAACTGTTAAAGTCCCCAGAAATTGGATGTGCACAGATTCATTCCGTTTTTTGTGGCAAAAATGGCCACCGACTCATTGAATAAAATAACACCTGCAATTCAGACAGATTTCTAAATATTTGCTGCGATTCAGAAATGGTTAGTGAAATTCTCTAATAATAAGTGGGATTCAAAGATTATGTCATATTTAAATACCTGTATAATCGTTTTAAAAGATAAAGTGACGAGGTGCACTGGAAATGGTTGATGTGGTTTTTGTTTGAGTATCGGCATTCCATAGCTACTTGACATATGTGATTAGGTATGGCTGTGCTCCTAATCATATCCATCAGTTTCTTTCTTACAAGAGATTCTCTCCCAGCTGCCCATAGTTTGCCAATTTTTGGTGAAGCTGCCATTCAGGCTTTTAGATTTTCCACGTGAAGGCATTCCATCAGAGTTTTGCCGAATTTCTTCAGTATCATTGTCTATCTCAATTCTTTCCTTGTTATATTCTACGTTTCGATATAGTCCTTGCCATTAAACAAGTTTTTTAAGCTGTGGCACCCAATCTCAGCGCTGGATAGATCTGTTCCACCCAGTACCATTATTTCTACCATCGGCTTCTAGGTGAACCTCTCTTTGTAAGTACTACATTGCCCTGCTCTGCCATCACATTCTCTTGGAATGCTGTAGTGCTTTGCATATCTAAACAAATTCTCGACCCCTCATGTTAAAATCGTGATGACGCTCAGATACGATCGTGTATTCCCTAGTGGAGAAAAACCATTTACTGGCAAGAAGGCTCAATCTACTGACAAGAAGGCCCCTTCTACTCGCAAGGAGGCTCCTTTGACTGACAAGACGAACTCCCACTACTGGCAAGAAAGCCCTTTCAAGAATGCTACTTCTACTGACAAGAATCTGCCGGCAAGAAGACCGTGACAAGAAAACTGCAATAGATGAAAGACTAGGCTCGTTGTAAAGAAATGTAATCAGTTTTTGAAGCAAATGGCAAACAGCCGCTTAAAGACAATATCTCGCCTCGAAAAAGCAAGGTCAAGGACGTCCCATTCCTCCACTTAGCTCAAGCGGCGCCGTCTCTTTGCACTTATGGAATTCAGAGCTCATGCAAAAATTCCATTCAAATTTAGTGCTAATTGCGAACACCAGGGAAGGCCACAAATACAGTGTAAGACTTGCCGAAACCTTTTTGAGGTGAGATATTGTCTTTAAGTACAAAAATAGCCAAATCCAGATTAAAATTGAAGCAGTTAGAATTAAAATTGCAAAGCCATTAACATTGATCCTCGCTCTGCCGAATCCAGAAGTGGAAAATGGAATCTCCTGAAACTTTCTATCTTATCTTGCCTTCAGAAGATCCAAGGTTGCAAGTGCAACCTCAACCTGAGGCGTATGCACTGTATCTTTGGCACCGTACTGTTTCCTGTTTCTTGTTCAGGGTGGTACCTTATAGCCTTATAGTTGCTATGCACCCTAAAACACCAACCAACCACCTTATCTTCTTTGAAGAGCCATTAAGCATCGAAATGAGCATCCTTCAGTTGATGGAAGCTGAAGTTCCGACTTTCTGTCTTGATAAACAAATGACTTTTCCCTTGCTTCAACGATAATGATCAACTTGCAACTGTTTTAAGAGATATGCCCTGTATTTATGATGACCACCATGTACATGATATTGAGGATTTAAGGTCCTGACTTTGGCTTTTTGAAGTTTTGCCTCAAACTTGTTGACCCCGACCTGCAGACACTTTAATCTGGGTTGACACCTGCGAGGTATGTCCTCTGGTGCAGACTTTCAAATGCCCTTTTGGTATGTAGGATTATCTGTTAATTGCATCATCATTACATCAATTCATCTTGGTGCCAGGCCACATTCCTTGCAAGATTTAAACCCACAACTGCACGTGTGTCTCCAGCTTCACAAGCAAGCTTCTTACGACTGAGCCACAACTTGACCGTAATTGATTTACTGTTAAAACTGGACTATTCCAGACATATGCAATTTTCACCGAAAAGTTTCTAAGAAGTTGTTTCGGAAGGAGCGGAATTGGTATATCTTGGCTTTTTTGCTGCTTCAGATGTCGTATTTTTTCTGCATATTTGTTGGTGGGAATTTCACTTGCCAGTTCATTCTCAATAGTCTTTTCAAATCCTTTTTGGCAATTGATGACCAATTGGTTTACAATTATTATCTTTTGGTAAGTTTTTGTCTTGGATTAAAGTGAGGGGTGTGGGAAGGAAGATTTTTTGTGCATCTTGCACAATTTAACAATTTCTTTCACATTGAGAACCTATTAACTTTGCAAATGCTTTTAATGTACTACCAGAAGTCTGCTAAAAGAGTTAAAAATTTAAAGAACATCTATTGTCTGAGTGTTTTACAGTCCATGTTTTACACCATGGTAGTTGTATGTGTCAGAATTATATTTCCACCATTATGTTAATGGTGAATTGATCTTAAAAAGGTAAGGTACTGGTTCTGCGTACCTACAACATCTCTGGGCAATATACCGAGACTGGGGCAAATGTTCAGATACAGTTTTCTTTCTTTCAGATTGACGAAGATTTGATTGATGATCTTGGTGAATTAAAAAGATGATTGTTGAAATTGTACCTTGGACGTTGCACCAAATTTGTAAATTTCATGCTTTCAAAAATTGTCATTTTAAATTAAAAAGTTAGGCAAAATAAAGAAAATTAAACCATCTTTGAATTCTTGAATGCTGGTTACTGCTTCCTCACAACTTGGTGCATTCTTATTAAATACCCTCTGCACATGGTATTTGTCTCTTGAAGTTCTTGTAAGACATCCAAATTTTCAATAAAACTTTGTTAAATTTTTGACTCCATCAGCCTAATTGCTTTTTTCACTTAAACGGCACCAACATGCTAACCTCTGCTGGCCTTGTGCAGTTTACCGGTGCTTGGACTAGCACGTTCAAGGGTGTTTCCCTGAGCCCCTATGCCATGCGACTTCAGCGAAGCTACTTCAGAGGAAGGACCGTGAGCCAGCCAGCCCACATCTCATCTGCAATGCTTAGCTGGACTACATTGCTATCACTATCTGGAGGGCAGTGATGGAGGCTCCATCAATGGCAGGATCCGTGAATCCTCTACCAGGAGCAAGGTATCAGTCGGGACGTCAATACACCTCGCCACTCAGATTGTGGCCGGGTAAGCCGAGCCATCCAAACCAACCAAGGCTATGGACATCCCAATCAAGTAACCACAGGTTATGAGGATTAAGTAATCAGATAACTCCTACTAATCCTGCATCTCTCATAGCCAATATTAATTCTTGCAGAAGACCTCAGCTCGTTTGCATTTGATTTTTTTCCTTTAATTTATTTTTAAAATTGTATAACTTCTAGTCTTCCATTTTGTAAATATTTGTTAATTCCTTCGCTGTTCACACCTCTTTCAGAGGAGAGTCTGGTTGAAATGGGCCAATGCATGGTAATATGACCATTTTGGTACCTATTTATGGAGGCCTATATGTGGAGATCGGCCTTTACTCCTTGTTGCAAGACACTATGCTTTGCACATACTTTGCTTGTCAATAAATATTTTGTACCTGAGATCGGAGTCCTTTATTTTCAGCTCTTCAGCATTGGCAAGCCCAATGCCATCTACATTTTTATATTTTTTTTATTAAGAAAGTAAAATGAAACTTTACCAGTAATAATTGTTCAGAAACCATTACAAATGCAATGTGTACTGGAATGTAGAGTATCTATCTTTCATAGTAGAAGGCTTATTTGTCAAGAACATAAAAATGTGCCCCAATTTATTCAAGATCCATCTTATTTAAAGTCCTATAGACTTTAACGACAAAATAATAATTGTTATTGATTTTTTTTACAGAAATTATTTTATTCCCTAGGATAATTATAATAATTCCCTAGGATAATTATAATAATTTCGATATTTTGACGAGGGGAAATTTTTGTTATATCTCCTGAAGAAAAAACATGAAAATTGTAACAATGGGACTTTTGCAAAAAGTAAAACCCTAGTAAAGCATTTTAGCAATGACATCCAAAAAGATTTTTCAAAATTTATAATTTAATATATCAAGTTTTATCTCTTGAAAACTCTTGATAGCAATTTTAAGAATATGATGATGGAATATACTCTACTTTTATTTAATATCTGGAAGTTTCCTCATTTTGTAGTGGGTAAAATAAATAAAGCTTAAAACTTCTTGACCTTAACTGGGCTTATCAACCTTCAAATCAGGTTCAGCCCATTTGTACAAAGAATTTTTCGAAATTGTCCTTAAGACATTAATGGTCTATAACCAACAATATTAAATAACAAATACCTAAAATTGATAGCTCCATACAAATCTTCAAATAAATTTACTAGGCAACGAGATGCGTCCTGTCGTTCTCTTTCGGGGCAAACTTATGCCATTATTTGTTTTTAAAATTAATTTATAAAAATGGTTCAGAGAGGAAATTGTCTGTAAGGTGTAGAATCCTGAACATTTCAAAACTGGTTTTGCTCTTTGTATAATTTACCCAAATGCTTTTTTTTTTAACACACATGTGTTATGAAAAGATTGAATTTAAGGGTGACCACATAAAAGCTTTTATAAGCTTGATATGTTCATCTGCAGTATATAGAACCTATATTGCTGTTGTCGAAGAAAATTTAATTAAAGTTAATACCAAAAAAATGTTGCCAACGTTCAAGCTGGCCTAATTATTGCATGGACACCAGTGTTTTTTCAAAAAATGCTGAGCGCCCTGGAGTGCTGTTCGTGACGTCAGATACATATTTCGCTAAAACCTTTTTTCGCCTTGAGTATCCCCTTTAAAATTTAGATAAGACAATATGTCATAAAAATATCTCATATTTAAATAAATACCTTAAAGTCTTTTGAGTGAAATTGAATTTAATGTCGTTTAAAACTCCACATCTGATTCAAATACATTCGCAAACATTTTTAGCCTGGATTAGTGTCTTTGCTGTTATTGTGGAAAGTATTGGGTCACTTCATTTTATTTGGGGTATTATAGCGGCAACAAAAGATACTTTAAATTAAATAAAGGGACAAATACAATCATACCAGGAAACAATCAAACAACTTTCAATGCACATTTCATTTTAATATTAAGAACTCAGATTTTTCTCAATTTTGTATGGGGAGGATGGTTCAATTATTGGAACAACCTCAATTTTCATCAAAATCGAATCATCCTTTAAATACTCTACTGATTCAATTTCAGATTGTAATGCAAATTCACGAAATCCATAAGCACTCATTATCTGTCCATCACTTTCCATTGACTTGCTAATATCATTCCTGTTGGCTGAATTTTTTTGACTCAAAATAGTGAAAGTTACTTTGTGAGGAAATGTCGAGGGAATAAATTCATCAACTTGTCCTCGGCGAAAGTACAGGAAGAGGGAAAGATACTCTGATTTGCAGTGTTCATCACCATTCAGATATGCCCTGATTTGCATTCGATAACCTTTTTGGTGTGAGTAAAAGTAATCGCTGTAGAGACACTCTACAAGTCCATCAATTTCAGCCTTTTTGCTTTGTTTGTAGTTGCCTATTTTCCAATATAGAACACCATCATCATTAGGGATATGCTTGTACAACATTGAAATTGGTTCCAGTAAAATCTTTATCAAAACCGTGTCATTTTGGGTGTAAATTGATCCTTTCTCGAGACAGTCTACTGGTGCAAAGCATACTGGTCCATGAAATCGACTTATCCATTTTTCAACACCTTTGTCCCGGAACCCTGGTTCCCTGATGATGATTCTGTTTTGTCTTTTATCAGATTTGCTCTGGTCTAACAATGTGAATGTTCTCCTGTGAGAGCACATGATGGTTGTGATTTCTTCCTGTTCACATTTTTTAGTAAAACCAACAACCAATGATACCCAGTGGGGAAGCTGAGACATCATTAGGTGGGCTTTAAGCTTCAGTGGTGTTCCTTGAACGGAAAATTCATTGCTGGCTATATGTTTTGCCTTTTTAGTTTTCAAATTGTGGAATCGTTTGCTGAACTGTGTAATTCTCCAAACATAAGAAGTTGTACCATCTGACTCACTATATTTTAATGAGTGGTTGTCATTTGATGCTGGTTCTGTTATAGATTTCTGGAATAGAAAAGTAAGATTGTGAGATTCTTATTAAATGTTACTGGTGCTCAAGCTATAGGCATGTGCCTCTTATAGAATATGGCGCTTTTTAGGGTGACAAATAGTTTAACACTCTTTATCACTAGTGTTCCTGCTTTAGTTTCCCTCCCTCGTTTATATGTCTGAGGTGAAACCAACATTTCTTGAGAAAGTGAATTCATTAGGATGTTTCAGAATTCAGATAGGATTAAAAAATTTCATGAAATTGCATTATGGTTGTCGATCTCTATGCATTTGGAGATTACTGCACTTTCTATCGTCAAACTACATGAATCTCCTTTTGGTCCCACACATATCTTTGAGCACCCCAAAATATACACAACTGTGGTACCTTAGTGAGTTCATTCAAATATTTTAACAATTAACTTAAACTTGGGGAGAAAGTAATCTCAAAACCACTGCCTCCTGACTGGGCAATCTCAAATTTTTAAAATGATTTTGTGTACCTTCATTTGGTTTTCATCAAATTGTTTCGTTTCATTATCCGTTGAGCCTGAAATTATAGAAATCAAAAATTACCATTAGTCTCATTTGTTTGTGAAAATTTGGCTGATGATATACCTTCAAATGAAAAGAATTTTTGTGCTTCAATGTCAAATTAGGAGGTACATGAATGTAGTACTGCCCTTACCTTTCACTTGCATATCAGCATTGACCCTATCTTTTTGATATTTGGCCATTTCTTGCTTTAGTTTTTCAACTGTTTCATGCAAATGATTTTGTATATCTGAAAATTGTTTGTTGACATGCTGCATAATTATGGTTAATGCCTCCTTTCTTTTCATAATTGATTGCTGGTCAATTTCCACAAGAATTTTGTCATGAGCTTCCTTTATCAAACTGCCAAACTGCTTATTGAAAACCTTTCTTTGCATGTATTCAAACTGCTTGAAATGTTCATTAGAGTGAAGTAATTCCTCTTCAGATGAGTTTCCATGGTCACCATCTTTTTGTGGTTTTGACAATTTATCTATTGATGGTTCCACACCTTCTTGTGGAACCTGCTTGCCATCAGTCGTTGTTGCATCACTGGAGATGTTTGCTTGAAAATATTTTTCAAATTGCTGAGCAATTTGTTCATCTGATAGGTCCGATGTTTCATTCGTCAAAAAATCTGCTTGATTATCATTTACTTTTGTTGACTTTTCTTGCAACTTTTGCATTTTTACTGCATGACCATGCTTTACTCCTTGCATGACTACTAACATCTGTTTTTGTTGATCTTCCATTTCCTTGATTTGGACTTGTAATTTTTTTTCGATTTCTGTGCAGGTTCTAGTGAAATTCTCAGTAACTTCTTCGGAGACTTGTTTTTTTGCTTCTGTCAGTATTGTTTGCTTCAGTTTTTCTAGTTCGTCAGAGAAAGCATTATTTGCCTTGTTTTCACCATCAACGCATTCATTCATGCCAACTTTATCCTCAATTTGTTGTATTTTGTCATCAATGTATTTTGCCAGCTTATTTGAAATGGTTTTCATGTATTCCTTGGTTTCCAGAAGTTCCCCATTTAGGCTTGCTGGATTTTTGGAAATGATTTCAGTTTCCATTGCAGTAATTCTTTTCTCCAGTTGCTCGCATTGCTTGCAGTTGGTTTCAGAAAGCTCATCTTTTTTCTTACAATCAGTTTTTCTCCTGTATTTGTTCATTGCCTTCTCTTGCAAATCTTTCAGCTGGTTTATCATTTGCTGGTTTACTTCAAACAATTCTTGCTTTTGAGATTTTAGTTCTGTTGCAGTTTGTTTTTGAAGTTCATTGGTTTGAGTGTTGTATTGGTGAGCAAGCCGCTCTTCCATGTACTTCATCCACTTTTCTTTATCAATTTCTAATTTCTTGTTAAATTGAGTTGTTGTCACTTCTTGGTGATCCTTAAGTTGTGTGACAAATTGCTGATTTTCTTCAATAAGAGAATTTTTTTGAGCTTTAAGCTCCTTGGCAATCCTCTTCTGCAAGTCTTGTTCCTGAATCTTTATTTGCTGAAACATTTTCTCCTCAAACAAGTGTTGCAACTTCTCCTTTTCG
>JAQFXX010000159.1:0-10328 GCA_034693985.1 Nemasoma varicorne
ATAGTGAAGCATTTGCCTCATTTTTTAACCTTTCATAGTAAATTAAGGTGTTTTGATTTTAAATAGTAAAACTTAAAGAAATAAATGGTATTCCTGTATTTTGACATTTATTTCTTGTTTCAAGTTTTTTAAATTAAATTAATAAAATTTAAAAAAATAAACAAGCATACGAGCTCGTATGTCTATGCAGACACAGCATGCATGCAAGTAGTTTTGTTTTAAAACAGAGGGATAGTTATCATATGCCTTGATTTTTAAGCCTATGTTAGTTTTGTGTTAAAATGTTTCAATTTTAATTTAAATACTTCAAAAAAAATGATGCATATTTCAGCAGTTTTTTTGTAATTTGAAAATTTTTAAATCTTTATTACGCAGAAAAATAAATGATTTTTATATTATTATATTTGTTGTCATCGGATTTTGCTATATTTTTTATGTATTGAGATTAATTCGGAGTTTATTGACCAATAAATTCCTGCAAATACAAAAGACAGCCAATATTGGTCTGCCAATATGCCATTTCAACCAGTATACCAATAAGAAATAAATGGGATAAACCCATAACCACTATAACAATAGACCAGTTTGGCCAAATACCACTATGCTAATATTAATATTATTGGCTGTATTGGTATTAACATATTGGAATTTTCGCTGGGGTCTTCAGAAAAACTATGCCTTCGTCTAAGCATGCAAAAAGAATGACCAATACCAAGCGTCCATTTTAGCTCCGAGCTTAGTTAAAGTATTAGAATAAACATAGAAAAATTAAAATATTAACAACTTAATTAGAATTTATTAAAAAGTTAAATCTGAATAAAAACACATAGCATAAATTCTTCTTAAACTTGATTAAATAAATCTAAAATGCTATAAAATTTATAGTAGATACACACAAAGTATGCTGGTAATTTCTCAAAGCAAATCTAGAAACTATGCTACAAGTTTTAAATCAGGGCAGCATTTCAAGAGGTCTAACAAATGTATAATAACCCATTTGCTTAAATTCTGAAAGGCTATTTGGAAAAAAATAGTCTGCACAACTGTAAGGTGCTTGTTTGCAACTCCTATTATCTTTATCTAGTGAGTGATCCAAGCAGAGTGATCCAAAAAATATCATTTGTGATGAAGATACCCAACTACTTAATTGAATTACTACATTAAAGTGGAACCCCAGGACATTTTGCATAGTACTCTTTAGGTTGGTTTGTTGGTTATAGGTGTTTAAGGGCCCAAAGCCACTAAGGCTATTAAGAGCTATAACTCTACTCGTTTCGAGAAATATGCATATGCACTTTTGCTTGTTAAGATTTAGCTGCCATGTAAGACACCACACAAATAAAATGTCCAGGTCATTTTGTAATACTAAAGATTTGGTTTACTGCAAAAATGATAAACACAATAAAAATAACAGATTCTGTTATGTTAAGAAAAAGATAGCCATAGAGAGAGATCATATATCTCCAAAAATATTCCCCCAAGCATTACCAAAACTGTGCCGACAAGCACTCATGATGCAAGTTTTGTTAAACTTGATACAAACTGTAAATCATGACTTCACATTCAATTGAAGAACTTATTTTACTTGTGGAATACAATAATGGGCTTGAGAAGGATCATGACTACAGCACAAATGTGTTTAGAAATGAATCAATCCATTTCCAAGGACCAAGACATCAGTACAGTAATCCTTATAGCAGTCGCAGCATTGACAACTGCATATCTTCAGGTAAGTTTTAACAAAAAAATACATATCAAATCATCCTTGAAATCATCTGCTTTGGATACTGCTTCGGGCACAAATTTTTCGAAATGCAGAGGAGGTTACTTGGTTGAGGCAATTAAGGTTAATTCCCGTACATAATAGGTTACACAATCCAACATTTGACACTCCTAGCTCGCACTTGCTAGTCTTGTTCCCATGTTCATTCTGCAAAGGTGTTTTGGATTCTTTCCCCCCAATTCCCTAAGGACCCTTTCACTTCGGGGAAGTCCTTACGTTGTCAGTCATGATTCTGGATCAAAATACAAAGGAACCGGGAGGGATGTTTTAATGATTAGACCTGGTTGAGGCAATCCATGTTTATTCCCGGACACAATAGGTTTCACAATCCAACATTTGACAGAATCCAGGTTTATTCCTGGACACAATAGGTTTCACAATCCAACATTTGACACTCCTAGCTTGCACTTGCTAGTTTTGTTCTTATTTATTTCTTTACTCTTATTGCTCTTTTTGCTCCTGTTGGACTCTTTTCATATGTGACCCCTTAAAAATCCCATAATGAAAGTATTACTCCGGTAAGCTTTATTCCTTTTTGTGTTTGACTGATTAATCCCTCGGCATGTATATTCACTTCACAGTGGTATCCCTTTTTATCCCGGCATACACCCACAGGCACGTTTGTCATCCCAGTTGCTTGGAAAGAGAGAGAGTGAGAGTGAGGGGGAAAGGGAGGAGAGAGAAAGGGGAAGGGGGGGAAGGGTGGGGGGGAATAGGGGAAGAGGGGAAGAGAAAAGAGGGAAAGAGGGAAAGAGGGAAAGAGGGAAAGAGGGGAAGAGGGGGAGAGGGGAAGAGGGGAAGAGGGGGAGAGGGGAGGAGGGGGAGAGGGGGGTGGGAGGGAGAGATAGACCTTCTGATCTTTTTGGTTTTATTAAAATTTTGTCACGTGACCACATATTGTCGGCTTTGGGTGTGGGTGTTTCCCATTTCACGATCTATTTTTGGATTTCGAATACCGGGTCCCACCCGTAAGTCTAACCCATCAAAGGTTCCAAATGTCTACCTTAGATGGCCCTCTATAGCTAGGTTCTGTTTTGTTAAGCTCTATTTAAGGTATTAATAGATTTCCTGGTTCAATCCCTTTCTAAAGGTGTAACACACCTTTAATAACAAGTCCTGGCTTGGTGGGTATTAGAGAAGTCGTCCTCTGTTGATTGCATTTGGATTCAGTTGTGATGTCACTCTGACACTCTGACTATCTGGTCTAATTGCATGATGGAGTTATAACAGCGTTCATGATTTATGGTAAAATGCTTTGAGGATGTTTGTTTTCTCCTAACGATGTTCTATAACCTTTACCCCCTTTTCGTCATGTGGCGCTATTTTACTTTTCTGCCAACGTAATCTTATTGTCATAATCAACTGTGAATGCTCGGGCTTCATCGAACAGTTAACACCCTTTCTGGGTTTAGGTGTTCTGAGACAGGATGTGCTGGACACAACCTCACTCCCTCTTTTAAATGAAAGTCCAGAGTGGTACAGCACCCGACTTTCTTCCTAATATTGTCCATGATCTCTAGCATTGTCTTATTCGTCGAGCATTTGATGTTTTGGCATCACAATACTACGACCATATGACATTAAAGTATTGCCACATTGCTTCAACCACACTTCTCTTAATCCAATTTCCCTTATGAGCTTTTCTAATATATTAAAACGTTTTCCCTGATCGTTCCCTGATCTTCCCAAATCTCTCTAAATCCTTCTTAACCTCTTTAAGTCTTCTCATTTTCGCTGCTCTGATTATACACATATTCAAGCACTTAAAATAAATACAATAAAAGATGAAAGTAATTGGATTGAAAAAACACATGAATTAAAAAATATTTAGGAATAAACCACACAAAACCAAAACAATAAACAAAAATGGGTAAAACATGATTTGAGGGACACATCTAAATGTTTTAAACTAATATTTTAGTTTTCTTAGGGGAAGTGGAGGAGGGCAGCATGACTGGTCCTTGAAATCACCCTCGGCTTGTACCCGCGTCGATGTTGCTGTATTGGACTGGGTTGAGCACGTCGATATACTCAGCAGACCCTTCTGTGGACTTGGCTTTTGATGTGGTTGCTTTAACTCCCTTTAGCTGGTATGGCATCTTACTTCGCTTTATGGTGCAGATTAGCTCCACGTAACTTGGGACTTCTTGATCTCTGGTGACGGATTCCCCTTCATTATCAACTGGAGGAAGAAAAGCTTGTTGAACAACCGTTTTCTCTTCGTTGAACTCATCATCTGGGTATGGAGATAAAAAAATTACCTGGGCCATCTCTCTTTTGCCTCTCTTTTGGTTTGGTCTCTCACATTGTGGCGCTTGAACGATTTACACCGATTATATACATAATAAGATATCTATAATGGATGCAGATCGTCTACCACTTCTTTCAGGTACTGTTCCAGAGGCAGATGATCAATTTCGGAGAGCAGGCGAGATGCTTTCGCACCTCGCACGCTCTTGTTTTGAACCTCTAAGGCTTTAATGGTCTCGATCTCGCCCTCCTCATAAATTAAATATCGGTCTAAAGCCGCAAGTCTGCTTTAGGCATTGGTATTTATTGAGCCTTTTCCTTGGAAATGTGGTGGAAGATTAAATACTTCCAAATAGCCTGTACAGGACTCTTGAATCATTATAAACCAATGACTCTCCAAAGTAATTCTTTGATTGTAAAATTTATTTGGACATTTTATCTCTAGCAACGTTGGTTTTGGAACCGTGTATAGCCAATGATCATTGTATCCCAGCCATTGCTATGCGCAGAAATCATAGGAACATGGTCTGCAATGCAAGGAGTGCATGGATAGGTCACCTTTTAGATAACCACTTACTAAGTCTGTTAAAAGGCAGATGTTTAGGAAACAAGGATGGAGGTTACACCCATTTTTTTGATAACTTTTTAAGCACTATTGATTATGCAATCGTCTGCCAAAAACAATTGTGCTATATCATAGCTATACATATCTTACCATTATGTGAAAATTCTGACTATTTCCCAATTTTGACTTCACTTTTCCCATACCATAATATTCACAACAGACTGCATAATTCTATTCAAGCACCCCTACAAAACCGTGGGGAGGAATGCTATGGTGTAAACAAAATAACCTTATAATAATAAAGTTTCAATATATCATTCATCAAAAGTTAGCAAATTCAAACAAATTTACCATTACTGCCACTGCCAAGGAGCTGCACATTATTCTGCTTGAACACATACAAACTACAGTTTCCTCATTAAAACGATATACCTGTAAGGAACCCACAAACAGCCCCTTACCACTCAAGCCACAATGGTTTAACTTCAATGTGCCAATTCTAAACTTTTTTGCAACAGTGTGATAAAATATTTCAATAACTTTCCTACCATGCAAGTGGAAACCTTTTTAACCACTGCTATTGACACCTTTAAAAATCTGTTTACAGAAAAAAACACCTCTCACATTTAGAATGGTGTAGACACCCCACTCCACATGTACGTATCTTTTTCTTCCTTTCTCAGTGAGCCAGCCTCTCAAAATAAAACTTAAGTTCCCTTTATATTTACAAACTTATCTAAGTGTATATTATTTCCGCGGAATATCCGCCACTCCGAAGGTCAATGACCTTTTTTTACTGTCACTACCCCATTGACATGACGGACTTCATGGAGTACCCTTGTCCATATGTTTATGCTAGGTTGCCGTGATGATCAGGGCACCCTTTACCAAGGCCATGACACTAGCACAAGAGTGCATTCTTTGGCTGAGGAAAACCTATAAGAACTGTCGACCCCAGCACCATCTTGCTCAATAGAAAACACAAGATGGCAACAAAGCTAGTGGCAGCAGGAACTTGTGTCCCACATCTGGACAACCTCCATTCGTTTTTGAGGAGGATTTACCCCAACACATTGACCGGATTTAGAGACAACCTTCCCTCAAATGTGAGTAACGAATTTTACAACAAAATGATGCAGATACATTTTGAACTGGTGAATTTTAGTGCTTCATGGCGGACCCGTATTTCACAGTAAAATTTACATTTTGACATCGAGAAACCAGACCAAAAGGATCAGTTATACCTTCTTCAATCATACTTAGACTGCCCATAATTAAAGCCTGATTAAGAAAATAACATTTCCCATTAAGTCCATATTTAAAGCCTGCCAAAATAAATCAATATTTGCCATCAAGTTTAAATTCCAGATAGAAGATAATTTAGTCTAGACTTGTGAATAACCTCATAGAGCCACCCTATCCATAAGCATATGAACTTGGAGTCAGGGAACCACACAAATACGGTAGTACACTCGAGGAAAAAAGTCCCAGTGAATTTACAGCTAAAATATTAAGGCAAGTTTCCTCACTAGAAATTGATGGAAAGTGACCACATTTTCTTTGCACTTGTTTACATTGGAGAATGTGCATGGACACTGATTTTTGCATCTGAGTTAACCAGATTCCATTCGAGTCAATAACCGAACATCCCCTTGGTAGTGAAAAAGCTATCCTATAGGATGATGACCCTTAACCGTTGCAAGTGAAACCTATTGATGAATTCAGTGCAGGTGAACATTCCAATTTCGCCGATCAAATTTGCAAATCCGCTAACCAGACTTTCTTATTCTCCGAAACCTAACGGTTTCACACTCTGAGTGACTGGAAATCCAGCAATGCCAGTGATTGGGTGGTCTCCCCCTAGACTAACCGTATCTTTTAACCCCCTGGGGCCGATGTGAACAGTGTTCGTCATGCAGCGGCAAATATACTAGCGAGATATGCCAAAACTTGCAAAAAAGTCATTACTGAAGCGCCATTCCTTTCGAGTTACTCTCTGTTCAGTTGTTACGTGTGCATGCAAATTTCCCACAATCCTTGTAAGCATGATTTATAGTATCTTTAAAACTGCATCGGTCTCATTCCATCGTCAACGCCTTTAAAGCTCACCCTCTTGGACAAACAAGGAGCCGGGTCCCACAACAACCCAAAATAGAGGACAAACTTTGAAAAAACAATTACTCTAACCAAATCAACACTAAGTACCTTTAATTAATGAATCAGGACCCTCACCAATATAGAGGCCTCATTACTAACACGGAAATTATATTGGCTATTAAATCTACAAAATCAGGCAAGGCTCCTGGTAAAAATGGCATTAAGTTAGATATGCTAAAAGGTGACTTAACAAAAATAACATTCTTTTTAGAAAAAATGTTCAATCATTGCTGCAGGAAAAAGTTTTCCCAATGAATGGACAAATAATATAATATTATCAATTGAAAAAAAGGGGATATAAAAGATCCCTTTAATTACAGACCTATATCCTTAGTCTCCTGTATTGACAAACTCTATATGAGCATTTCCCAGAAAAGAATAATGACATCGGGCACAGATCAATGAAATACTTTCACATGAGCAAGCAGCATTTCAAGCTAAGCATGAATGCGCTGATTACACCATCATTTAAGTTTGTTTCTGCACCACCAACACAATCTTAACAAACCAATGTATGCGCTCTTTGCAGGCCTAACCAAAGCATTTGACTCGGTCAATCATGCTTTGGATTAAGTCAAAAGCTATAGGGATACCACAACCACTCATTAATAACTAATCCTCCTTTTACTGCTCATTAAGTACCCATGTTAAAACCTCAAAGGGACTGACTAATGCAGTGCAGAGAAAGTCAAGGTTCCTCAAGGGTGATCCCCTAAGCCCGTTATTGTTCAACTTATTTTCAGCAGACCTACTATCATTTTACCTAAAGCAACCGGGGTGAAGATATTAGATCTCCTCTGTTAATTGTTAGTTTATGCAGATGATAGTCTTGCTTGCACCATCCCACATTTTTCTGCGAAGAGGTATAAGAAAGTTACAAGAAGATTTCTCCCTGAATAAACTCACCTTAAGCATCCGAAAATCTTAAATACAAATTTTTTGCTAAAGGAGAAATTGAAGTGGTCAAGTCCCATCCAATAACCTATTCAGACAGCACGCCATGAAAACACTTAAAAATAACTACAAAAAATTAATGCCTTAATCCCTCTATTCATTAGGAAAAACCTTAATTAAATCAATATCCAAAACACATTATTTGAATCTCCGCTATTTTCCATGCCAGCCTATCGCTGCCATGTATGGACTTGGCCACATGAATCTCCTCGAAAAGCTCTGATATCTCTACTATCAGAGAATTATTCTGTTAGACTTTAAAACTCCCGCTTATACAGTAGAAAAAGTAATTGCATATGAGCCCTTACAAGTCAGCATAAATTCAATAAAGTAACAGCATTTTAATGCAGATTTTCCAAAAACCACACTGGGGTAAAGTAATTATGTTTCAAGCAATATAAGAGCTTCCTTCTTGGTTGTGTGCTTTCCTCCTTGTTGAAATGACACAATTTTCTGGTTTTACAATCTAAAATTGCATGGCACATTCTTGGGATAATTTTGAAATTTTGTGAAATTCCCTTGAATCCCTCATAATCTTATTTAAATCTTAAGAAACCTACAAAAATCTGGTTTGACACAGACCATGTAAGGTTGCTAACAGTGCATAGAATGGTCTAGAATGAAAAGTGATTCAATTTAGTTCCAAATCCTTGAATCTTAAATTAGAACTTTGTATCAATAGGTGTATCACAGTCAATATTTATGAAGTTTGTCTATGTAGTTGTCGTTACCAGGTGCACTTTAATAAAGCGGTTTGGCCCATTCTAGATAACACCAAAGTCGATAATTATCAATTTTGCCCAATTTGTCTCCAAAGCCAGTTTGAAGCCAAACCAGGCAGTTTGGTTTAATATCAGAGTACAACTCCATTATTGAGGAACGTCACATCTGCATATCCATGAACATTCCTGGTAGCCTAAACAGTTCCTTCATAAGTGAAATTGAAATGCTTCACTTTAATTTTGCTGTAAGGATCTTTGGCTGCATTGAAAGAAACCTCTTTAGCAACTTCGATGTATTGCAGTAGACCAACAAATGTCCAGAAAAACAACACTAAACTGACTTTTAGCAACTGGGTCATTATCGTGGATTTATAGGTTCAACCCGCTTCTGTAACAATAGTGTAGTTTTGATTGGTGATTAAAAAAAACATTCAAGCTTTTTTTACACAAAGATATCAGGATGAAGTTGATGTGTGAAAATGCCTATTTACTAAGCTTTTTCTCCTAATTCCCTAAATCATGCTTATCAAAAAGTTACCTAAAAACCATTAAATTGCTTGACTATCCACTCGCTCATTCAAAATTTAAAAATTTATAGAAAGTTATAAACTTTTAATTAAACTTAGATTTGCCAGAGTTCAGATATGGCAGTAGTAAGTAGCACGAGCTGACCAACTATACACGAAAATGTGTTGCTGTAGAAACGCTGCAAGAACCAAAGTGGAGACCCTGCAGCAACGCCAATGAAAATATGGGTTAGTTTAAAAAAATCTCTTGCTTATTTGTAAACAAGATGACTGTGGTCATTTTGATCTAATTTTTAGTACTTTCTGCCGGGTTTGTCTTGAGAAATTGCCCATACCAAAATCACATTGAGAAATAAGGAGTAAGTTTAAACGTATCGCCCTCCGTAGTTTTTTAGAAATTCGACAACTAAAGATGCAAGATCATCAGTTAAAGTAATAGTGAGTTTGCTAAAATCTCTTGCTTATTTGTAGTTAAGATGACTGGTCATTTTGATATAATTTTTGGGACTTTTTGCCGGTTTTGTCTTGAGTAATTGCCCATACGAAAATCACCGTGAGGTCTTAGACCTAATGTTTAACAAGCTTTGCCCATTTGAGGATCTGAGCTCTTCAAAAATTTAGGTTACATCTTTTAAAATAGGCAGTATTTTCTTCAATATTTCTTCCCTGACAAGCGACAGTCCTTGTAAGGCTTAAAACATACAATTTTCTTCTGGTATCGCCCTCCATACATTTTCGGCAATTTGACAACTTGATATCCAAGATCATCGGTGAAAATTATAGGTTAGTTTGAAGAAGTCTCTTGCTTATTTGTAGCCAAGATTACTGTGGTCATTTCGATCGACTTTTCGAGACTTTCTGCCGGTTTCGTCTTAAGAAATGGGTCATATGAAAATCACTGCGAGGTCTTAGGCCTAACGTTAAACGTGCTTTGCCCATTTGAGAAGCTGAGCTCTTAAGAAAATTTGGAGTATATCTTTTAAGATAGGCAGTAGAAGCTGCCCTATTTGTTCCCTGACAAACAACATGCGCTAACATGACTTAAAAATGTACAATATTTTCCTGAAACAGCCCTTCGTAATTTTACGGCAATTTAACAAATTGATATCCAAGATCATTGGTAAAAATAATAGCGAGTTTGCTAAAATCTCTTGCTTATTTGTGGCCAAGATAACTGTGGTCGTTTTGATCTAATTTTTGGAACTTTCCACTTTTGTTGGCTTGAGAAATTGACCATACAAAAATCACCTCGATGACTTAAGGCTCCTTTACATATCAAGCTAAAGCTGAAAATTAAAATGCCATTGGAATGCATGCAAAATATATTGTAGCAGTTTTGATTTTAATAAGCTTTCCCTTACATTTTAGCA
>JAQFXX010000160.1:0-10310 GCA_034693985.1 Nemasoma varicorne
TATAGAAACCAGTAGATACTGAAGAGGATCAATTGATGAATTTACTTGTTTCTATTGATAGCCAACAGGTTCTTGTAACACTCATTTAACAAAGATAACTGGAGTGGCAAATCAGCGCATTCGATTTGGGACAGCGGATTTTTGCAAAATTGCCCTCAGAAGTTAAGCAGACGGGTTATTACACATCGGTTGGCCTCTTTTGGAATTTTGTGCGTCGATTTGGAGCCCATTGAGGGTTGGCCTGGCTCAGAATTTGGAAATGGTGCAAAGCAGGGCTGCAAGATTTGCCACAGACAAGCTGAACAGAACTAGGCCAATAAGGAATATAACCGCACCTTAAAATAGGGCTATCCTAACTCAAATATCTAGATTTTCCGCATTTCAGCATAGCACTGCTCGTCAATATTTCTCCATTTTGGAGATAATGTAGGCCTATGCGAAGAACTTATCAGCTACAATGTCATTGGTCCTAACAATAACATGCCAGTTGGTGTTGTGGCATTTACTTTATGCAAGTTCTCATTCAGCTGTGAACAAGTTGACGAAACTTGAGCAAGTGACAGAACGCTTGGCACCTATTGCCACTGTTCCAACAATCGACAAACCAGGTCTATATTTGGATTTCAGGAGCAATTTATTTATCTTCCGAAAAATGGCTCGAATCCACTTTAGCAATGAGCCAACTGTAGGAAATAACACAGGAAAAAAACTTGTGCTGCAGTCATTGCTATTTAATAGATCATTCTAACAAATGTCAAATCCAGGTAGCAAAAAAAATAAAATAAAAGAAAATGATTTATCAAACTCCAAAACACCACCCAGACCAAGAAATGAAAAGCATTCACACCAGTTGATTTGGTGCATGTGGGGAGTTGGAAAATGAGTCATGTAATTGTTCGATGCCTAACTCAATAATTGCCGTGAAGTAATAGGTAAATTTCGTTTTCCACATGTTGCAAGGACGAAAAACAGCAACAAAGCAACGTAGAAATTGGCTCAAGCCTATAAAACTATACTAACATAATGAGCAAAAATAACAAGCAATATCCAGAGCCAATTACGATAATTTTTTGGAAATTTTCCAGTAATGCCAAACTAACATCAATAAATCAAAACTTGGAATGATCAGTGAGAGGATGGGGGCCTGAAAAATACGCTTAAAGGCCCCCTGACATTAAAGTTATTATTGTTTTAATTAATAGATGCTTACCTAATATTACCAACAAGATTTGTTTCACATCTCTGAACAGATCCTTAGCGATTAAAAAATGTACTTCTCATCTCATGAGGTCCACCTCACCACAAAATTTTCAAATTTTCAGCTGGTCAAGAAAAGCTGCAGTGCTGCCAGATTAGATATCTTGAAGTACGATAAACATTCTAACCTTAACTAATAACCAACAAGCTAGATGCATGTGAGGTATCTGGCCGCACAGATCTCACCCAGCCAGCTTGTGGATTCATAGTTCATGTCTTTCCCATGTTTGTTGTGGCACTGCAGTACTCAAAGATACATCTTGGCAGTTTTTTTCTCAAAAAATGTGTTAAAACTACACATTCGGGTGTTTTCTGGCAAAATGGAATATTGCCAAATGAATTTACACGTTCAACTTTTAAAAGTGATGTACCAAATCATTTAATGTCAGGGGGCCTTTAACTATTTAAGGTATGAGAACCTAGCTCCTATACAAAATTTATATTGGAAATCGATTAATTCAGTACTCTAAGATACTGAACCTTGACCTATGATGCAGAACGAATCACACATGAAACAAAAAATCCATCTGGAGTAAAACTGGACATGAGGAATTCATATCTGAAAACTGACAGAAGATCGACCCAGCAGTTTCTGAGATACAGGCCCATGACCTTTCAAAATGAACTTTAATGAGAAACTAATAGCCAAAAATATTAGAAGTCTAACAAATTGATCCTGAGATTCATGGCCTAGACCTTTAACCCGGAAAAGGATAAAGGCATAAAAAACAGCTGCACTTGTAACTATTTCGGTGTCCAAAATCAAACTGCTGATCAGCTCAGTAGTTTCGGAGTTGCAGGTGATGACAGATGAAAAACAAGCAGACTGAAAATCAGCTGTTTAATATTTTTAATTGGGGAATATTTCACATTTATAAATCAAGGCTCGTTACTATATTCTTTTTCACCTCAATCTGAGCAGTTTTGATAAACCTGCACACCTCTTTTGATAGTTTCCTCTTAGAAAGGATAAGTATAGGTTCATTTGCATATAGCAAAATAGTTTACTGGTGGTGAAACAGACTATACAATATATAGTCTTTTCGAAGTGTTTTTATGTACCTTGATTTCATTTGCATATCTTGTACAAGATCTTGTAGGTTACTAACATGCAAAACAAACTAGACTATATTTAGGGCGCAGCTTTAAGGTGGAAATATAAGAAGGCTTCCCAGCAACTTCCAAGGCAAGTTTACTAGGAATTGTTTTTGGGTCATTGGCCTACTGTAATATCCAACTTGTACTACATTAATGTGAAATTCAAAAAACCGGTGAACTTGCAAAATTTAATATCTGAGGTAATTCCTGTCGTAGAACTTCATGAGAACTGGATCCGTGCAAGCACGATTACTTTAAAATTATTTTACTGTTAATGTAGTATTAGTACTTACATGTATACACTGTACAATATTTGCACCCAGCACTAAATATACAGTATGTTCCAGTGGAACTGTGCACTGAAGAGTTAATGCAAACCAATGCTAAGTCATTGGCATAAAAAAATCATTGGTTTACATTGACTCTTAAGTGCACAGTTCCCCTGGAACAGACTGTAGACCCACTGACTGAGCTCAGAGTTAAACCAAATGCTTACTAATGGTCTTTCATTTTGCATGCTATTAGACGATGGAATAGTCTTCCTAACGATAGTCAAAATTTAATTTAGGAATTCAATTTAACAATGATGATTAAAGTCGCTACCGAAAAGGAGTTTCCTCCTGATGACTGGTACTTGCCTCCCTACCATTTAGCATTTTCTTTCAGACTGTAGGGTACTGAGTTGAATTGAATTGACAGAACACTTGCTGATCGGATTTTCATATACATTCATTCATTCATTGGCTTTGCCTACTTAATATTTTAGCTAAAATATGACCCATGAACAACCATGCCTATACCAAACAATGGGACTGAATATGATTTTGGCAAATATCTATAAGTAAGACAACCCTGAATCGTAAAATTCTGTACAGCACATGTATAACAACAGCACAGATGTTAAAAACAGCTGGCAGTCAACTCAAAATTGTCGACCTTTATTTGGGAAAACATTTTTATGTCCCATCTCAGTGGGTGTGTTTAACTCACCTAGGTATTGGAAACTCGCCATCTATTAAACCCTGCAAAGAAAATAAAAACATCAAATTGATTTTTAATAATGTAAACAAAAGATGTAAAGGGTGTAAACAAATGACATTACAGTCAAAATAATTTTGAGATAATCCAATTTTGATGGCCCTCTGGTGGAGTGGCATCGTGTGGATGAAACTTTGATCCACTGCTTGCTTAGGGTCAATAGGACAGTAATGGTGAATTCAGGTCTGATGCTCCAGAGCAATCCCAGCCATTTCCTAACCAGTACACACATTGGCCATACTGGTTGGGAAATGGTTGGGATTGCTATGGACCATAATAAACCATAAAATGATTATTCCTCAATAAAATGACTAAAGGTGAGAAAAATGCAGCTTAATGTACGAGAGGGTAGTAAATTTTTGTAAGTGTACTACCCAACTCATGTTAACCAATGCATTCTTCTCAGCTTTAATAAATTAAAAATAGTCCAATAGTCCATATATCCAATAAATTGTTTTCACACTTTCTGGAAGGGGAACATTGGTTCTCAGCAACGCTTAAAAAATTACCATATTTTTAATCCAATATATTTAAAAAAAGATGGCGCCTGAAACTTCAATACTTCAGCAACATATCTACCGTCAGGAGGCCATAAAAAATGGGTATACCTTAACCTGATTTCCTCTTCCAAAAATATTAACGTATTAAAGCAAGGAGCAAAAATAAAGGATATGCTTATACACCATGAGTTCTTAAAATTCATTCAATTGCGATACAGTAACTCTGGTAAAGGCTATGCATAGCAACTGAATGAATTTTGAGAACTTGTTCTTGAGTTTCCACAGTTTCTCTTTTTTCATAAATTTATTAGAAATTCGGAGATATTTTGAGGTAAACAAATGAAAAACCTGAGATATTTCAAGAAATGGTTTTGTCAATTTTATAACCTTATTAAATTATTCTAGCCTTATTTCTTTTATTATGGGCCAAGATCAGGCTGTTTAGATAATATTGACTTTGGAAAAGCCAAAATGCATGTGCAAAATGTTATTGACATGACTGTGCATTCAATTTACACATACACTGTACAAGCCTAGCAGCCAGGGACATATTATTAATTCTAAGTAATTTCCAAATAACTTTGGGAATATATTACATCATTACATCACGGGTCCTTCAGAGTGACATAAAAAAATACGAGGAATTACAAAATGAAACTGTGACCAATCAGAAAGCTGGAAAATCACCAACGATGGGATAAATTTGACTATTGTAAAAATTAATAGGGATTGGCTTTTGTCGCAAAACTAATTAAAAATGGTACAAATAGCTTCAAACTTTGGTATTTTGGAAGAGTATCAAGCTGCGTAAAATACATATGCACATCATTTTCGATTTGAAAGTACGAAATTGATATACTTGCCTCATGTGAATGAAGTGAAATTCCATCCACTAGATACCTTAATTCATTATCTGTTTGAATAAAAGCTGGAAAAAAAAGAAAGAAGGAATTAAAAATTTATTCTGTGTATCACAAAATGGCTTATATCATGAGCTAAACCCTAGTTTAGCTTAAACCCAGAGGTATGCAAGAATAAAATTGGAGCATTCATTCAAGTAGGAAAGAAAAATACTGCATATGATAAGCAAACATTAACGACCATGAAAACAGATTCAAGTTGAGTTTTACAGGTAGAAACCAATTGGTGGTTTGGCTTAGGTCACGACCTTAAGTGGGGGCCCTAGGGGGCGCTGTATGAATGTAGATGATAGGACAACAGGTAGAATATAATTAGATGAGGGAATGGTCTTCCCAACGATAGTCCAAATTTACAGTTAGGAAAGATGATGTTTAAAGTTGATGCTAACAAGGGAGTTTCATCCTGATGATGGGCACTTGCCCCAGATTGCTGACTGTGGGGTACTGAGTTGAATTAAAATAAGGGAAAATAGTAGTAAGGGAAAATAAAGAAAGCCATGAAAAGCACGAGAAATGGGATTTGGGCGTTTAGGCATAAAGTTATTTATTTTTTCATGGCGGTTCTTTAGAAAAATTAACCCAATTATTTATTTTTCCCCATTTGATGTAGGCCTATTCATTTCATTAAACAAAACAGATATGCTATTTCATACACAGGAGCCAAATTTTGCATTACATAATAATTTTAAAGAAATAAAAATTTATTTAATGATTGACTAGGCTATAATAACTAAAACGCGTGATGAAAATGGCATTTGTTTGGCAATTTATATGGAGGCCAACTTAGTCTAAGTAAAGCAAATAAAACAAACAACAACGTACAATAGACCACTGTACGCCCCTTACATTATAATTTAACAACGGGAACCAGGTATATAGAGTACACCTAGTATACCATCCATTTCCTGAAAAGAGCAGACAGTAGTAGTGATGGTAGAAGGAGGCAGCAGAATAGGGAAAAAAATTGATTTTCATTGTTTGTAATGTTCATAAATTTCAATAGGGTAACTCCACGTGCTGCATTAAGCTAAAAGCAGAATATTGGGATATAGGACTGAGTTACTTCTTCAATTATAGGAGCCATTTTGTTTTTATTTATTGGTTTTAATTTATACAACTTCTGCAAATTTTTAAGCATCACTTTGAACAAATGTGCTCCTTCCAGAAAGTTCCGAAATAATCCATGAAACCATTATTCCTTAATAAAATGATTAACATTGGCAAAAATGCAGCTTAACATTGATTGGCCAGGTAGCACCCTCCTATAAACTAAATTTCTCTAACAAGAAAAAAGCTATACATGTACTGTACCTGCACATGACAAAGGGCCCATTGTTGGTGCCAATAGGCAAATGTATTTGCTATAGACCTTTATTATTTACACGTTGGGCTATTGATATACATGTATAACTTAAAATACATTACATGTACTGTATATCCTGATTAGATATTGCAAAGGTCATACATAAAATAAATTTACAACCATTGAAAGATATGACATTTCAAATCAAGGCTAAAGATAAACAATTTTCCCATTTTCATTTTCCACCCAATTTCTAGAGAATTGTCAATTACGAATTCTGCAGGAGAAAACTCAATGAAAATGTAGTTCTATCATGGACATAATGCAATTACAGTGTACATCAAATAAATCACTAATACCATACACGAGTAAAACCTAGCTCTTGTATTAAAACCCCATATTCTTCCTTGAAATAAAGGCTTCAAGTATTTGGCGAATCTCACAATTTAAGTCGGTGAGGCCAGATTGGTTGGTTGGAAACCTTGGGATTTAACCCAGGTCTGCCCATTCCGGGGGGTGGATATACCACTGTGCTAACCCGGCTGGGTCAGTGAAACCAGATGGCAGGAATAAAAAAAAACCAAGAGACTAACCAAAAAATTCAAAATTCGGCAGTTTAGTGCAAATACCAGTGGAGGGCGCACCGATCATACAGCACTTACATGTATGCAAACTTAGAAAACAGGCTGTTAGAACATGGCAGAGATTTCAAGGCTTTATCTGAAGGGCGACTGTGGGTTTAAGCTCTGGTTTTCTAGAATAAAGGTGACCGTAATAATACGGTCATAATACATGTACTGTACAGGAAAAACCCTTCTTGAATATCAAAACATTTTGATGGTAAACAATTATTGCCCAACATGTTGTTCCATGACTTTCTGTTGCTGTAATATATACAGAAAAAGACTGTTTCATCAAACATGTTTTTCTCCAAGGAAATCAGAAGAGCTTTACTATACTTTTAAAAAAAAAAAAAACTTCAAGCTAAGCTAGCAGTTTCACTATGTACATGTAAATGCTTTTACTATCACAGCCACTATCACAGTGCTGGTATCATGTGTATGTAGGCCTACTAATTATTTCCTAGTCTAAAGTGTAAAACATCAATTTTAATTTTGGCCCACATTCCAAAAGATTGGAAAAAATGCAACATGCAGATAGAGAAGGATAGGGTGATAACGAAACATAACAGTAGGTCTTTAACCAATAATATTATGATCACAATGTCAGGTTACCTAGACCTTTTAATTTCAAGGATGACACGTCAGTTATTCATGAAAATTATCAGGCAACATATATACTGTATCACTGGATGATAATAACAATCAATACATGGTTGAATCCTATAAACCATGTTATGCTGTAGCCAAACAGAAATGACAGGGATTTGGTCAACATGTTTAGGTCCTCAAACTTTTGTTTATCTTACAAATCAACAAAATATATCACAGGAGTTTCCATATCAAAGGAAAAGGTCAGAACAAACTTGGGGCCCTAAGGATCGAGGGTGCTAGAGCACTATATTACTATGGGCACCGTGAATCTACCTGAAAGCTGCTTGCAGTGCCTTCAGTGGTTTAGCTTTCACTTGGAACTTTTAGCCCGGCCCACTCACCTCGTACCCGTGATATATTAGCACGCATCTACTAGTACCTGAATCATACATAGTAAATTGGTAGAGAATTTGATGTTATTCAAATTGTCATTGCAGAGCCTAACTATTCTCTCTCTCTCAAACCTCCAGACAAAGGAGTATAGGTATATAGGCTAAACACATTAGTTGGAAATTTTTCCCTAGTTGAGTCACGATTTTAATCAAAACAGTAGACAACACTGTCAGATCAAAACTAAATCATCAAAACAATCTCTGAATGGCATAGGACGTCGCCATCAAAAGCACACACCTGCACAGAAAAATGACAATGTCCACAAAAGCTCAATTAAATTCAATAAAGTGGCTGAATCAACAAGGAAGCTATGAGGCTGCAACTCTATCAGTTTGTGGAATAGTTTATACTTTATCATCCAAGTGGAATTCAAAACTTGGTCCATATAGGATTTCGTAAAATAGCCAATTTTTATCTATACTTGGAGCAAAACGTTCGTCACCAAATCCTCACATCGAACTTTTGGAAACTAAATTTTAGAAACCAGAATTTTGATTGCAGCAGATGCTTTGTTAGTGCTTGATATAATCTGCTTCATCTGAAGTTGAGCAGTTTTGTATAGGAAAATAAGACTATGCTTTCCTCTTGCAAGAGAAATGCTTTGGAAGAGGGGAACATATTTTGGTATACTTGCAAGAGAAAAGTGTTGAAAGAGGAACATTGGAAGAGGAATTTTTGGGAGGCATAGGCTCCTTTGCATTCTGAGGGAACATTGCTAAAAGGAACATGGGCAGCATAAAAGGTGCCTCTGGATTTGCCTTCCTTATCTTTTACTTCCAACTCATTTTTACCACCTATTTCGTGTTGCCATAATAATATATTATGTACACAAATTGAAATGCCAGCCTTGCAACATAAAGAATATCAACTCCCAGAATGTACTGGGAAAACATCAGGAATGAGGTGGTGCAGAAGTAGTCTGCAATTCTGTCAAGATCACTTTATTCTTCATTTCAATGTTGGTTTATTTGAGGCCTATCCTTTCCACAAAGAACAGATGGATACCTAGGCAATTCCATACACCTACTAACCCTGTCCTATGGCCCAGGTTAATACATTTGTTTGTACATATGTATATCACTAAAAGCATAAAAAATCCAGCATCTCCTATGCACACTTTTGATAGTAGAGGCAGCAATCCACCCCCACTAGAAAATGCATCACGTGAGCTACAGGTATAATGTATTTACAGAACTTGCCACTTCCAACAGTGCCAGTTGGCACAAATATGGTTCCTGGAAGGTCATAAGAGGGATTTCAGTATGAAAGTGAGTTCCCACATGTATTCACAGGCTCCATATAGCAAGGACATTAATAACAAACCTTGCCTAGTGAATCATTTGCTATGTTACTTTGGTCAAGAAAATAGATTATAAATTTGAAATGGCGGAATCAGGAGAATGTTTTCTGTGTGATTTTTGTTGATATCAGAAATGTTTGAAAAATGATAGCCTGCTATTTTGTTTAACCCAAATTGAGGAGAGTATGACTGTAGTTTGAAATCTTCATTTAGGATAAAGTTCTATTTAGGAACTTTTTAAACAATTCTCATTAAACGAATTTTTTTAGAAATATTTGTTTCCAAATTTAAGTCATCAATCTTATTTGGGTAAATCTATGAATCTTTTTGGGGTCAAAATTTTTGACAGTATTTCTGCGGATGCTGGAATCCTCGACAGCTTAGCCCTTAAATTTAGAGAAATAAGAGCGATTGCATTTGCAAGGCCACACTAGAATAGACTGTTCAAAACAAGATTATTCTGCGAAGTAGGTGATTCCATTGGAAGTATATGCAAGGGAAAGTTGCACAGGGAGAAGGAGAGAAAGTAATAAAATCCTTGTACGATTTTAACTATTTCTTATGGAATTGCCTGTTTTTTTTCCGACAGGTGAAAGATCAGTCGGTGGTGCCAAGAAATTCGAATTTGGCGGTTCAGAGTGCAAATATCGATCCGACAGAAGGGCACTGCGATCATGCGGTACTTGGATAAAGCCATCGTTTGAAAGTCCTCACCTGAAAGGTGGCCGTGGAAAAATACTAAATACGAAGTAATACGGAACGCCATACTGGTACAAAATATCAGTATAGTTCTGCTTGTGTGAAATAACTAAAAGTTGTATTGCACTAGTCAACCCAATTCGCACTGGACAGCTCCGGCAGGTGGTGACGAAACTGTCAGTTTCAGTCACAAGGAGCTAGGCGAAAATTGGAATTGACAATTGAATGATGAAAACACGTTCCTCCTGGTGACGAAAAATCCAAAGGGAGCAGCAATAGCTACTCAGTGCAAATTGCTGGGTCAATCACTGTGATGTCCTCCTTGCACTATACCTGTACTTGTACACAGTATTGACAATCTGGTGCTCTTCCACAGAATACCAAACTAGGCTAATCAATAGAGGTCTGCAGGTTTGCCATTTGAATGAACACAATAATAATGCTGGGGCTCAATGTTAAAAGCTCCCCCGTACTTAGGTAGTATACAGCTGCATGACAATAGCACATTTATTTTTCTCTGGAACAGCA
>JAQFXX010000161.1:0-10299 GCA_034693985.1 Nemasoma varicorne
CAAACCTTTTGTAAATTGGAGTGTTAATTATTGAACTATGAGGTGCTGCTTTTCATTTGTCATAAAAATATAGAATTCAGATGAGGTAAAGGGGCGAGGGCATAATAGAATCGCTTGTACCCGCCATACAGTCAAAATTGTGTCTTGCATAATGGAAGAAGCTCATTAAATCATACAACTGGCAATTTCAGATGTAGCCAAAACAATATTCAAGCCAAATATTTGTAACCCTCTTGTGATTGCAAATATGACTGCATTTTTTTGCAAATAGACTGGATATTTGTCTTTGAAAAATAAAATATTTTATATCAGTGTGAATTCAAATCGTGATTAGAGACAAGCAAATTAGAGACCAAAGTCACAAGCTGGCTTTGAGCTTCCGACTTTAGATTTGATCAGAAAAAAAACTACAGGTGCAAACCAAAAGTGCTTGTGGTTTAATTTTTTGTAAACTAGAATCTTGAACAGAGTGAATATTTTTCTTTGAACGAGTATTTTTCTGATGTCGAGCTTTTACACTACAGAAAAATGAGGATTGTTTTTAATCAGCATAAATTTCAGACCAAATAGGTTTATTTCCAAAAAAAATGCGTCTTTTCAAGATTAAAATTTATAAAAATAATGCTAACACAGGCGGATTATGGGCTTGCACCTCAAATCATGATGTCACAAAACCATATCTGATTTCAATTCTGGCCACTTTTAAAACAATTTTGTATTTGGCGCTCTTGCTTTTGTGCCTTTTTGCGGACGTTCCAGACGGCGCTCCATATAGAGTGTATCGTGTTTTGTTATTTATTACGCGGTTGGGACGTCTCCATTGATTGTATTGATTATCAGTCGTACTTGTAGTTTTGATTTGTTGAAGTTTGAGGAATGTTTCGCTGTCAATAAGTGTGATTCGGACTTATCATGAGCTTTTCGTCTCTGAATATATGAGGTGCAATGACTTAATTCAACGACATGTTGCCGGTAAGTTTGGGACACATCTCATGATCTCATGCACTTGCATTATGGGCAATATGACACAAAAGGTATTATTATACATTTGCACGCTTTTTCCCTGCATGTTGATATCGAGGACTTTTGTCCACTTTCGTGTGAATTATTAGAGAAACAATAATAATACTATTCGATCAATGTAACTGGATTACTAAGGTGATCGTAGTTCCGTGGCGCATGCAGACATATATAGGCGTAGCCTATTCTTTTTCACAGGTGCACACGTTTCCCGCTCACCTATAGACCTTGTGCATAGCAGACGAATTTTTGCATTCACTTAATGTTATTTCTTGGATGTTGGGGGTCAAATAACCATGTAAGTATGGGTGACGTCATACTCATAAGGTCTATAGGCATGCTATGATCGACCTAGGTGTACTATGTCAGGCTTCGAAACGTAAGTGGGGCCACAAATCTTTAGGGCCAGGCAACCAAATTGGTTTGTCGTGTATGAAGAGGTAGTCCAGTGAGGACACCCGCCATAGCAATCCACGCTGACCTCTACAGTCTATGCACATCGAAAAGTCTCCCACGTACGTGAGCTGAGAAATGAAATGAATTTTGAATGCTAGCCAATGTGATTCATCAAATTTGCATGTGGAGTTTTTTAGATGAATAAGAACTCAGAATTGGATCATATGTGACACTCAATGTGGTATATGCAGGATTGTATAACTTTCCCGGCATTTAAATTGCTTGTGATTTACCTTCAGAAAAAGATATTTAGAAATTTTATTTCTTGTTTGCAAGTGTTTTTTTTTCATTACACGTGAGCACGTGCTTGTGTACTTCAACTTGCTGTCAGCCAGTCGATTCCACGTTAAGATGACCAAAATGTGAACTTTTAATCACTTGCTTTAGCTGTAGTGTTGATCTCAAGAAAGCGAAATAGACCCATATTTATTACCAAAAGAAGCGCAGAAATTTTATCTAAAAATGGCAGAATTTCTGAATCGACTTGTCATTTTTTACTCTATTCACATAAGCACAAGATAACTATCATCAGCTTCCTGTTTTGCTCCATTACCTTTCGGTTTTAGGAGTTTTATTGTTGTTGATTTCATTTATTTTACGGATGTTGTCGACAGAATTATCAAGTTTATACGAAAAACTGCTAGCTTTATTTGTCTGAAAACTATTTTTCACAATGGATGGCGTAACCCGAAATTATTTTCGAGCTATTAAATGTCATCAATAAGGTTGGCTGAATATTTCAAATACTTTGTAGTGACTGAATGAGGGAGAATTCCCAATTACCTTGGTTTGAGAAGGTAGCTAATGCTATACCTGATTTACTCTGTACTCTTGATCCTTTTTAATTGATCCATTTCATGAGAAACCAACATCAGCAAAATTCTGTAATTAAAATGTGCAAAATCATTGAGTGATTCGCACAATTATCGAAATGATATTCTGTTGAATCTCTTTTCCCTTTACATGTATCTGGCATGTTGGTTTGAATCTTATTTTCAAATTCTTTTGAGGATAAAGGTGTGTCATAAAATGCTCTTGTGATCCTTTTTTACTGAACCGCCGTGACTGGGGTCAGGTAATATTTCCCTACTAAGATACATTTACTGTGCAGTATGTTTTGTTTCAAAGTTTGCTGGTAAACAAATTTTATTTCTCTGGTGTTTTGAATGAGAGGCAGTCTGAGGCTACCGCTAGTTTAATTTCACAGTAATATTTACTATAGCTGCAATTCTAACAATAATTGCAGTACTGTGTTATGGGGATCTGCCATTGTGTTTCAACTCATCACGACCTACTAGTAAGTTATGTAGAAACGTTATTGTTTGCATTCTACCCGGAAATGTGTGGTATTTGGCATGTACCAATATAGGCTAGCTTGGGTGGGTGTGAGATTTTTTTCCCTCTCTCGTTGTCATCAATATTACTTGGAAGGTAATTACTCCAAGTTATTCTTTTGGCACCCTGTCATGTATGATTCAAGCCTCAGTGTAGGAATCAACCAGGTATTTGTTGTTTTTGACCATGAAATACGGTTGAGTAAATACAACCTGCACGAGCAGAAACTTTGTTGGACCAGTAAATTCGATCTGTGAGAACACTGTATGATGCCCTATTTGCACTATAGGCATTTTCACGTGTATTTTCTGACGTTTAAGCTATACACACATCACTGTGCATGTGCCAGTTGTCTAATGCTAGCGGAATCCAAAAGTTTAAATTTTGAATTTTGTCGCTTTCTGCCAGCAGAAGGGGGTACCTTCTATTAAACACCTGTGTAAATTTATTGCAAAGCTGTTTGTATTTAAATTGGTATTCGTCTTGTTCCTGTCCTTGGGCGCCACTGACCAAGACTGTGAGATTAAGCACCTCTGACGCATTCATTTCTAGGGAGAATGTGCTTTAAATGCTGGGCATCAAGCGCATCTGTGGTGGAAGTATGGCATAATCTCGTACATGCAAATCAGGAGGATCTACAACAATTTCAATTTGAAACGTCTGATCATTCATGAGAGCTTCAATAATCCCCTCCAAACAATCATTGGATGAATGTGTTTGTTTAATTTGTTAAATTTTACTGGTACCACTCTTAAGCCCTATTTTACTGCTTGATTAGAGCATGTAGCTTGGCCTCTGAAATATAACCTCAGTTGCTGCTGGTGAGATAAAAATTCAAGCCCGTTAACCAGATTTTATTGATACCACTGGCCGGACCAGACCTCTATGTGATTAAACTACTGTAGATACTGATTCGTGCAAATATAATATAAAAATTTGCTGCCGACTGTAAGCAAATGACAAAATTTGGGATTTTTGTGTCTGGTTGTCAAGACTGTGTGATTATACCACCAGTTCATATTCAATTCCAACCAAATACTGTATATATATATATAGGTCCACTCATTGCTCAACAACGGTTTAATTAAGGTTCTGTTTTCCTGTTTTGCACCACTATATTTCCGGTTTATTATTAAATAACTTTCCACGCAATCATATGGGCGTGTGCTGCTTTTGGTAGGACTATACATGTAAACATGTAGCTGTCAAATTGGTTTTTGTTGCCAATAATATGATACAGACTTCTGGTAGGCCTTCATCTAGCTGGTATATTCATTCTTGAATATTTTTGGCAGATCACATTTGGTCGATCTCATATTTTGTAAATAATGTCACTTTGAATTTTGAATGAATTAATGAATTGTTATTGGCCTATACTGTATAGACCAAACGATTAGAGCTATACTTTTGCTCGCATGCATATACATGTAGCTGTCACATTGGTTTTTGTGCCAATAATATGATGCAGACTTCTTGTATAGGCCTTCATGGAGCTGGTATATTCATTCTCGAATATTTCTGGCAGATCATATTTGGTCGAGCTCATAGTTTGTAAATAATGTCACTTTGATCTTTTGCATTAATTATGTTATAGGCCTATATTGTATAGACCAATAGAGCTATACTTTTGCTTTTGTTGCTTGATCATAACTTTCTGATTTGGGACTTCATGGTTTGTTTTCCTTAGTCACGACCCAGGATGGTTTTTCACCTGTAAGTGAATATAAACCCATATTGCCCTATTTGAACCTTTCTAATCCCAGTGTGTTTATTGAATGTGGGAAATCATGATAATTGGAAAAAATGAGAGTGCTCCTCTATGACAACTTTTGATAAGCATGATTTGGATTGGCACGATAGATATTGAGAAAATAAATCCAACTGCTTCAATTCAATTCAGTACCCCACAGCCAGCAATCAAATGCTAAATGGTAGGGGGCAAGTGCCCATCATCCGGAGGAAACTCCCTTGTCAGTAGCAATTAACTTTAAACATCATCTTTTAATTGAAATTCTAACTGTAAATTCAGACTATTGTTGGGAAGACTATTCCATCGTCTAATAGCATGCAAATAGAAAGACCAATAGTAAGCATCCGTTTTAGCTCGGAACTTAGTCAAGGGGTTAAAATGAACATGCCTACTTATGATTATTAGGAATCCATGGAGGCAATCCAACTTCATGGGCAGAAGTAATTTTCATTTGGTCAATTACAATCCGGTGGTACACCATTTTGTTTTAACAACAAAGTGATAGTTTTTGTCAAGAAAAATTTAAAAGAAAATCTGGCTGTCTCTATTATTTCTAAAGCACAAGAAGGAAGTTTCTCATTGCGATTACTTTCTCTAGAATTTTAAATTTAAAAAATAGGGGTGGAACTATAATGCCACAATATGTTAACTGGACATGAGAAGTCCATCCTCTTCAGTCAATACCTCATTGAAGTCGTCCTTTTGATGAGCTGAAAACTGAAATGAAATTTAAATGCCGGCCAATGTGATTGCTAATTTTTTGCATAATATTTCTTTAAATGCATATGCTCGCTTATGGGCAGAGACGTGCATTTCAGTACCAGGCCAGCTTAATTGACATGATGCATGTTTGCTGTAAACACATGAGAATTGGGCTGAAAAGAACATTCTTCAAGGAACGCCCAATTATTTGTAAGTCGAATAAATGGCTCTCACCTTCTGTTAGCTGTGGGAGGAGGAGTGTGGAGATTATCGGAAATTAAACATCGCTGAATAAGTATGCCAAGCCTACATGCACTCATTTATGTTTGTAACCTCTCCATTAATATATCATGTAGCTATAGTGTAACAGTACATGCAGCATAGCCTATTGTTGCTCGGCCTCAATCAATCTTCATATGCGTTGGTTTAAGAAAGGTGCATACTACACAAGACTAGCCAGCAATAAGCTTTTGGGGTATGTTCTGCTTTGTCATTAATTCATAGTATTTTTGGAGAAGCACGATTGATGAACATTGAGAAATATAGCGTAGACCTAAAGGAAATAATTCATGCATTTCCTTTCGAGGAATTATCCAACTCCTCCTGGGGGTACCATATACTGTATATGTGATTCGTGTATGCACAAACAAGCACTCATTTTATGAATCCAGTTGAGTTGTGTCAAATGTTTCATTATATGGGTGTTGGTCACCGTGCTAGGAAGATGCAATGCTGGTACTGAAATAAAATATTCATTAAACTCCCCCTTCCTTCCCAAACTCGTCATTGCTTGTTGACACAGGCCTATTGCACCCAATTATGATTAGAGAGATGTGTAAAATCATATTATTAACGAGGCTTATGCTAAATAATGCATTTGAGATTTAATCCCAAACATTGTAGGCCCTTTTTGTATAATATGGATTTGTTCAACTATAAATCCTTGTGGATCCTAATTTCTGAAACCTCACACTTGCATAATTTCCAAGCCAAATGTCCCAGGTTTTTAGAATGGCAATCACCCTGAGCTTGTACAAACCTAACATGCCTAAGTACGTGGAATTTTTTGAATTAATGCTTGTTTTGCATGCTAGCGATGCATTATCACCATTTATCACGGTGCACAGCTCATACTTTAATTATTGCAAATAGGCCCTCTGCTTCTTTTTAATTTAGAAATTTCTTATTACTGGTAGGCCTATGTTTGTTAATTTGTTACCTTTGTTTTTCTACAATCTGATAGATAGCTAGCCAATATTTTCTATACAATCCATTGCAAACTGTTTATCGCAGGCAGATTGAATCCAGTCCTATTGACTCAAGTTATCGGTGCGTAAATCCTGGAAATGTTTTGAGATTTTTCAAGATGCCATTACCCATACAAAGAAAAACTACATGTATCTGCAAGGAACGGGTGTAGGCCGGCCTACATATGGTACCAGCAAACGCTTGGTGAATAGCTTGGTTTTGAAATATATTGTAGCCTCCATTGCTGCTGTCAAAATAAAAAAAAATCCCAAACGAAACTCAAACTGGCTTAGGTAGGTTTAGTTATAGGCACCTTTAAATGTTTACAAGCATGTTAACATGATGTAATTTAGGTGATTATAATGCATTTATCAAAATATTAGCAGGTACATGCACATGTACTGTAATGAGCAACTGTCTGCTGATAGCTCGCATTTATTTCATGATATGATGATATCCAAATGAACCAGTATCTGTCAATTACTTTCAATTTTGAAAAGTATTTATTTCTTGCATCAAAAAGTGCAATGTCACAAATGTTGTCAATAACATATTTGGTCAATTTAATACATTACACACTGATGATGTAATTGGCAGAGTGGTTTGTTTTCCCTTGGATTTCTAGATACGTGTACGTGTACCAGTATTGTAGCTGTTATTACAGATCCCTGTTTTATGTTTTGATCTAATGGTACATGTATGCCTGTACTGTCATAATTTTATTGATTCGTAGTTGCGCAATTTAATTTAGTTTTCCTGGTAATGTGATTATACAGAACTTGGTCGTTGACTTTCCGTTTAGGGCTACACGACGGTCGGCCTATGCATTTAAAGAATTATTGGGGTACATGAAAAGTCACATGGGGATGTAAATTTATTTTGCATTGCATGTATATAACTCGGAACTACTTCTCATATGTGATTCACGCCTGCACCCATTAATATGGGCTTTACATCAAATTAAGTATGGGTGTGCACGGTATTTGTAATTATCTTACTCATCGTCTGGGCTTAATTAAATGAACTGCTGTATAAGTTGCAAACATATCCAGTCCAAACTCAAATATCACAGCTTGCTATTTACTAATTAATTCACACATAAATGATGGGAGGTACGTTAATCCACCATTAATTTGGATATTACATTTTAATTTTAACTATATATACATTGGATCAGATTTTGCTCAGTTCTATGTCGAAAGTCTCTTAACACCCAGGATAATAGGTAAATTTGTTAAGCTACTTGCATGTTCTTACAAAATTTTCACCTATAAGGGAGCATAACTTAAGCTGTGAAAAAACTGCATATCTCGCAGACACCCTGCAGTGCCACTCTCCTTCATGGTAACAGAGCTCTTTCAGGGAGGTAGTCAGTTAGCTCTTGTACTTGCCACAGACCTGATGTGTTTTCCTGTTCTCGTTGATTTTAGGCTGGCTCGCCCTTTGTTCCCCAGAAGTAGGCAATTGTATTACCAAGTGTATGCCTCGGTGTATGCTATGATATGTGGATATGATATCAGCCTCATCCTGAGTTTCCAATGCAGGGCTCTTTTAGTCAGTCATGTATAAACTTGTGAATTCAAACATGCTTTTTATAATAGGATGGCGTAGCAGGCTTTGTTAGATGGCTTTGCTATTAAAAGTTTTGTGCTTTTTCTATGCAATGTAGAACGGTTTGTGCCCTAAGTGAGCAATTTTAAGCATGAATTTAAGCTGGGAGCTATGTTTGAAATAACTGCTGTTAAAAAACTTTCATGTTAGTGCAGCTCGAGGCATATGCAGATCATTGTCCACAAAATTTCTATTTAATTTGAGCATTAATTATTCACTTTGGTCAATTTAAGAGTTTCTCTGTCGGTTCTGCCAATTCATTGAGTTGAAGGCTAGCATTGTTTTCCTCACTAGTGCCAATTATCATGAATTGCATTCATGTGCTGGCAGTCATTTATGAAAGTGGAAGTTTGGTAATGTTTATGCTGGTCACTTCAAAGCTGTTTGTTATAAAATCAATCATGTTAATGCATCCATAAGTATATATCTCCTTTTTTCATTCAAGACTTTCCTTTGCCACTTTAATTACTTCTTAATTTTGTGATAGATCTCTTTAAAATGTAGCATCATTGGCTGCTGACACCTTTATAAAGGCTCTACCTAGATGTTTGATTAACATGCATGCTACAGTCTTGAAATTCCCCCTATGTTTCATTAGGTGTATATAGTTTAATACTCTAATATGGTTATATTCACTCCTTCTAAAGATAGATTGTTATTAATTTTCTTCCATAACTTCCCTTTATTTGCTGCACCACAGGTAATGATAGTCAATGAGTTCACCATTCATTGTTGTTATAACAACATGGTTAAAGTCACATGTTATATAGTCTTATTTTAGCTACAAGTATACATGCAGTCAGGGCCCTGGCAATGTATGCATTTTCTTTTTTTCTTTTCCCCTTTCCCTTTCTGAATTCATAGTGATTCAATCATGATTCAGTCTCTTTGTTTTATAGTCTTGATTATCAGGAAGAGTTAGATGGAATTGATGGCATAAACACACATTGAAAAATTTGGATGATGAACTGATCTCAAGAGGCCCAATTACACGTTTGTCAAAGGGAGAAAGTTGCCATCCATAGGCCTAATAGGCTGTGCCAAATGACATCAGCCTCAATGATGGTCATCCACACTGTTTTGGCTAAATCCCAAAATCACGGCCTGGATTTTATATCTTCTGGTTAACATTTTGTGACAAACTGCAGCGTCCTAAATTTATTCCCTTATCTACAGCTTTACAGCTATTTCATCGGCAAGCCCTGCATTAAATTTCTCATAATATGCCAAGCTGAATAATAATTTATACGAAGCATACTGCGGTTGTTCAAATTAATTTATTTAAAATTCATTTAAAATTAAGTTAATTAAATACCAACCCCCATGAATTTTACCAGTTTAACATTTCAGGTCTATTCAAAACTGGTGCAGGTTGTCTTGTACATACTATATACAGTTTGTTCCACGCTGAGATGACCAGCAGTTTAGATGTTATGTGCTCTTCCATCAGTCAAAAATGGTCCCATGCACTTAAACATCCAACTGAAGAGAGTGTAACATCTCAACATCTGGCCATCTCAATGTGGAATGAACTGATCGTCTGCAGGTTTCATGAAACTTTTCTATTTTGGCCATTCCTCCCTGGGATATTTGGTTAATCATAAATCATCATTGAAATCATGATTCAATTTTGCTGTTTGATTTCTAAATTTTTCTGTAAGATATGGTATGCAGAAATAATGTTTTGTGATGATTGGCTAGAATGAACCATGTTTCATAGAAAAAATTGGCGATAATTTGATCAGAGGTAGCCTATATAGTGCCCATTTTATTTCATGGTTAGATGGCCAGCATGAGAGCGGTCAGTTGTTCTCATTCCATCTTCTTATTTGCTGAAAAAGGTATAACTTCATGTACTCAGAACACGGATGTTTCAAAAAAATGTTAGGGCCTATTCTTACAAAAATTAATGTGAAGTTTTGGACTTCTAAAAAGAGTTGCAGTCTTAAATAGCGATGATACAGAACCCTACCATGCGCTTCTTAAATACCTTAAAATATACATAGAAAATGTTCATTACTTTCTTCCAACCATAGGCAATTAACGAAAGATCTATACCATGCTACCATCCATTTATAAATTTTACCTTAGCCCTGCCACTAATAGGGACTTTGAAAAACTTCGTGGTGGCCATCTTTTTTTACGAAAAACGAAATTGTGACGTCACATTTGCTGGA
>JAQFXX010000162.1:0-10284 GCA_034693985.1 Nemasoma varicorne
GATCTGAAATACAAGGAGCAGCTTCCCAACATTAGAGGCACCAAGCCTCACTGCTATGGACAAATTGTTATAGGTCTTCCTTTTTGCATGACATTAGACTTGGAATAGTCTTCCTAACAATAGACCAAATTTACAGTTAGAAATTCAATTGAACGATGATGTTTAAAGTCGCTACAAGCCAGGGAGATTCCTCCTGATGACGGGCGCATGCTCCCTTACCATTTGATTTGCTTAATTACTGCGAGGTACAGAGTTGAATTTGAAATTTAACATGGGAGCCATAGGAATAAATTTAGTCAAGCCCTAAAGCCTCACTTCTATGGAAAATTTAAAGTGGGAGACCATTGGAATGTTAGGAACTCTTTGCTTATTTCACTACAAGATAATTGTTTTTACCAAAAATGACCACAGTTAGGCACTTAGCCTGATCAGCCATGTTGTTGGATGGCATTTTTTACGCGGACAGCTGCAACTAAGGCTATATTTTAGGCCCAAACTCAGACTCAAAAGATCTTTAAGGAAGCCAGTAAAGATAGATAATAGGGGAGTGAAAAAGAGTGCCACCCGAGTCCTACTGGGTTATATTTTACGGTTAATTTTCTCTGACTTTTACCCTTTAGCCATGTTTTTCAGATCGGTACCGTAATACAGGCCTTCTTTCTGAAATGTCAATTTTGTCCTCCCTATAATTTGGCGAGAACAATTCTAAAGACGCTAGAATTGAAATCCGAGTTAGTTTCTCGAGTTCGTATTTTAACCCAGATTCCCGTCTTTATTTTTAAAGGTTGGAAGTCTAGGTTTTCTTGGCGTGAATTTTTAAAGGTCAGATGGTGTTGTACGAAATAGAAAATCAATATCCTAGTAGGGCCTATAATAAAGCTGCACTCTTATTGGTTGGCGCGTTGAAAAGGGGGCGGTGCTTATTTCATATTACCGAATATCTTTCGTTAAAGATGTCAACCATATTTTCAAAAGAAAAGAAAAAAAAAAATAAAAACAATTAATGGAGATGAAAGTCACTCTGGGGCTTGTAAACAGAAAATCTAAAGAAGACTGAAAAAAAAAAGATCTATAAATTCATAAATAGATGTTTGGGATCAAAAATCGATTTTCTCTGGTTATTTCGGAGATGAAAGACGAGTGACCCAGATCAAAAAAGAACTATACTGAAATTATAATCCGACCAAAGTTAACGTAGGATCTATCGCACTGCCTCAGAGTGGCCTTTAATAAACTTATAGTTCTAAATTGTTAGGAATTCAATTTAACAATGATGTTTAAGTCATGAATGACGTCTGAATGTGGGAATTACTCCAATCTCCCACTTGGCATTTACTCGCTGACAGTAGGGTACTGAGTTGAATCGAACTGTCATACAAAAAAATTCTTTCATTTTTTGCTTAATTTTGAAAAAAAAAAAAGAATTTCTAATCTCACACTAAAATGGAATATTTGCATGTGCCTCACATTCCTCTTTTTAAACTCCAGCACGTGCACACGCCTGAAAGCACGTGCTCATGAGAAAATTGCACGAGTTGGCACCTACAGTCCATTCCACATTGAGATGGCCAGGATGTGAGACTAAACGAATGCACAAAATTGGAATTGCATCCAATCAGGTTACGTAAAATTGCCCATAGCCTACCAACTCTTAAGACAATTCAGATAATGGGATTTGAATGTTGGCCATCTCAATGTGAAATGGACTATAAAGCACATAGCCTTAGTGGCTGCTAGCAATGTAAAAAAACTAAGTTACCACTAATTAGCAGGAAACACTCCAGGAACTTTAGGAGGAAAAAAACTTGCTTAGGGTTTTCTACCAAGAAGTGCATTATTGTTCTTACAAGTGTTGACAAGAAGCTTCTCCGATTCAAGGTTTCCCCAGTGGGCCTACCCCCCTTGCCCCCCCAGGGTGGGGCCTACCTTGTGTACGGGATGTTAACCTTGCCCAGGGATACATCTTAGCAGCAGGCATCCAATAAACAACCCTTCAATTTAAAAATGAAGACGAAAACTGTTTCCAGGCAACCGCAGTCACCAAAATTAGATAGAAAACTGTATTTGGGGGAAAGGGAGGGGGGACACCCTCCCAGTTAAATCACGCTCCAGTAAGCCACTGGTAAACAATCCCAGTTCTAAAGAAATTGCAACCAAGGAAGGTGATTGAAAAAATAAGTAAAAATCATTTTAGATCAATTTCATCCAAATTGCAGCACTCACAGACTAATCCCATTTTGAGATAACCACGGCCAGCACGTGAGAGAAAATGGAATGAAATTCGAAATTGGCACATGCACCCTTTTTAGAAGAACAAAAAATGGAATACGAGCATGAGCCACAATTTATGGAATTTCCCCGCACATGCAATCAAGCGTTCCAACTTGGAATGGCTGCATGGGATTGGATTCCAAATTTTAAATTTTATTTAGGAACACATCAGCATGCAATTATTCCAAAACTTCAGCACCGAGTGCAGATGCACAAATTTAAGAGTGGAAATCATTGCGATCAAGGTGGAAGAATTTAATTTACCAATAAATGCTAATTTGGTTTCTAATATTTCAATTCCTAATAAACACAGTAGAAGTAGGTATGTTCATTCTAACCCCCAGACTGAGCTCAGTGCTAAAACAAATGCTTACTATTGGTCTTACTTTTTGGGTGTTATTAGACGATGGAATGGTCTTCCTAATGATAGTCCAAATATATAGTTAGGAATTTAATTTAACGATGATGAATAAAGTCGCTACTGACAAGGGAGTTTCCTCCTGATGATGGGCACTTACTTGCCCCCAACCATTTGGCATTTGCTTGCTGACTGTGGGGTACTGAGTTGCATTGAAATCGAATTGAATGATTGTTTCAGGGCAATTCTGAACATTTTTAAGCTTTAGCACAATAGCAGAAGTAGGCATGTGACTTCGCTCCAGCGCTAAAACGAACGCTTACTATTGGTCCTTCTTTTTGCGTGAAATTTGAAAATGGAATAGTCTTCCCAAAGACAGTCCAAAATTGTTAGGAATTCAATTTAACAATTTAACAACTTAGTTGAGTTGCAATGTTTCCCTTCAAAAGAAGTGCAGGAATTTCCTGTTGGCATTTAAGTTTCATTTTTTGTTTGTTTTTAAATTGTGTTAAAGGACGTCAAGGGAGAGAGATTGTTTTCCTGTTTTAAGCGTTGAATGTGGGCAAACATCCAAGCATCCTCAGTCGAGGTGTTTAGGTACAGTTAAGCAGAGGGATCCCCCTTCCCCTGAGATCCCCATCACCCACTTGGAGGGCCAAAAATAGGTGGGCAACTCATCATGGAAATATGTGCAGAGGACACAATTATGAAATACTTGCCCAAAAATATATGGGTTAGCATTATAAATATAGCGGGATTCCTGAGAGGGGATCTCGTTTCGAACCCAGCGCCCCCTGGATCTTCTTCGGGATACCCGGGATAACCCAGCCGGGTTAGCACAGTGGTACGTCCACAGCCTGGCAATGGGGAGACCATGGTTCAATCCTAAAGTAGACTGTCCACATTGAGATGGCCAGCAGTTAAGATGTTATGTGGTCTTCCATTGGCAAGTTAAGAGCACGTGACCAGTTTCGACCAATGGAAGAGCAAGTAACATCTAAACTGTGGGGCCATCTCAATGAGGTATGAACTGTAGAATAGTCACATGTGCATGCGTTCCGAAACGATATATTTGAAAGTTGGAAGCAAATCCCATGCAGCCATTCCAAGTTGGAATTTCTTCTGCTTGTGCAGCGCATGAGCCAGCTGTCACGTGCTCAAATTCCATTCACGGAAAGAAATATTATCACGTGCAAGTTTCAGACAACTGTGATTGGCTGGAATTCGAATTTCATTCCATTTCTTTAGCTCAAGCGTTGTCCATCGCAACTTCGAATACACTATATAGTCCATTCCAAGTTGAGATAACCAGGACTAGGTGAGAATTTCCAACGATATTTGACAATTTCAACTGATAAGAAACTTCTTGCCTTCAAATTATCCAACGGGATGATTTCTAATGAGCGAAAGGCAAAAGTGGCTCAACTTCCTGGTCATCTCAACATGGAATCCACAGATTAAGCCTGTAGGAGGAGAGGCTGGGTTAAAAGAGAAAAATAAGAAGTCAGTAGGGTGGGTGGTACAGTAAGCTTGTATCCTTGGTAAAACTACATCCAAAAATTGACATTTCATGAAGTTTTAAATGCCCTATTAGTGGCGGTATAATCACCGATAATTCATCTGTACCTCCCAGAGGAAGGGAGGGGGCTAGGAGGAGGGGGGCATGGGGGGTGCCATCTGCACGTGTCAGTGTATATACTGAGGCAAGGCCACCACACAGTGCCCTTGTTTATATCTTTCAAATCCAGAAACCGTGTCTGGATCCCCAGGAGAATGAGGATTATTTTGGATTTGGTCCAAGAAGTTGTTGCTAACAGCAACTAGGGGCAACAGTGGCGCCACGTTCCGAGGAACAACCGAATTGAATTAAGCAGCTGACGGTGGCAGATACATTATACTAACAACAGAGAGAGATATGGATATTGTTAAAAGGTTACGGCCAAGGTCGTATGCAAATTAACAGGCAGTTTCATGCAAATGAGATTGAGCACGCCAAACTCAATGGAAAATATCACAAATTTGGAGCGGAGGAACAATTTGCACTCCCACAGATATAATAGGGGAGGGGGGGAACCCAACAAACTTAATAGATATAGAGGGGCTTAAACGAAATCCCTGTGAATTTGAAAATAGGACAAGAACTAATTTTTAACATTGCAGTCTATGATTAAGGGTGGGGCTTAAGAGGATCTGGGAGGAACTTAAGAGGATCAGGGAGGGGCTTTATAAAAGAATTCCCTGAGAATTTGAAAATAGGAACCAATTACTTTTTTTGACATTGCTGTCTATATGATTAAGGGTGGGGCTTAAGGGAATCAGGAAGGAACTTAATTAAGAGGTTAGGGAGGGGCTTTTTGAGGATTAGGGAGGGGCTTTCTGAGGATTAGGGAGGAGCTTAAGAGTTTAATGTCAACTTGAAAATGGGAACCAATTAATTTTTAACATTGCAGTCTATGATTGAGGGAGACCGGGGCATAAAAGGATCACGGTGAAACTTAAAGAGGATATAGGGAGGGGTTTACAGAGGATTAGGGAGGTGCTTAAGAGAGTTCCCAGTGAATTTTAAAATAGGAACCAATTACTTTTTAGCATTATACTGTCTATGATTGAGGGAGGGGCTTAAGAGGATCAGGAAAGGGCTTAAAGGGATTAGGGAGGAGCTTAAGAGAAATCCCAGTGAACTCGATAACAGGAACCAATTATTTAACATTGCTGTCTATCATGAGGGAGGGGCTTTAATCGAGGATCAGGGAGGAATCAGAGATTTTTTAATATTCCTATTCCAGCAGCAACTAAAGTTACATTTTAGGTACCAACCAATTCCTACGACCTTTAGGATAAGCTCTAGGGTTACACAATAATTAAAGAGTGAGGAGATAGTAATATGGGAGTGAATTCCGGGCAGCCAGGCTTGGGAATTGAGCCCCGGGCTCCCCATTGGGGTAAACTTTTTCCAGATTTCCCTTCCATTTAACTACAATGACGTCAACTGATAATTTTCCTCCAATCCATTATGAGTATCGAGTTCCTATTTCCGACTGTTGCCACGGCAACGCTCATTTGCATCGATGAATGCCAAATCGGATTCGGCGCAACGAAGAAAAAAGTAATTAGCCGCAGCGATTAAATTCAGAGCAAAGAAAAAAATCACACCGGGTGGAACAGGATTCAATGGGAACTCTACTCCCTCTACAAAATAACAGTTTCTTATACTGACTGTAGGTTAGTAAGTAGGATTCTACAGGGAATTCACTTACTATAATTGTAGGGTACTGAATAGGATTCTATTGGGCATTCTCTTACTGACTGAAAAGTAATGATTAGGATTCCATTAGACATTTATCAACTGATTGTAGGGGACTGAGTAGGATTCAGAGCTATTTGTTCAGTTTCTTATCTTTACAATCAATGCCAGCAGCAACAGAGGCTATTCAGTTACCAACCCACACGCTCATAGCCTATAGGAGAGGAGGGGTGAGACAGTAAGGTGGGAGGGTACTGTCCTGGCATTTGCCTTTAGATCCTTTTGGAAAATCCGGACTGTGGAAAGCGGGAACTGAACCCAGGTTTCCCTATTGCCAGAAAAACCCCTAACTTCAAAACTTAAGTCTGATTGTACCTACTTTTCTCATGAAATTTCGATATTCTTAACGAATTCCTCCAATTTCTCGATTTCCCTCTGATTTTGGCAAATTCCTTTGATTTTCTCCAATTCTTCACAAACAACTCCGGCTTCAGAATTCGCCACAATCTTCAGAATTTCTGAAAAACCTGGCCTCAATTAGCATCCAGGCATTAAATTTGAAGAAAATCTTACAAAATCCAGTGCTGTGATAGCCATTTCTCGATTGGGCAGGTTAGCTGGCAGCAAAATAAGCCCAATTTCAGGTTTTGGGGACACCAGCAGTAACTGAGCCACAGCACTGGAATTTCGCAAAGGAAAATTCTCACATACCCAAAACTGCCTGTTGAATTCGGACCTCAGGATCATCAAGATACACCATCAATCCACCGCAGAAATCTGCTGCCAGGTGGCGCCCATCCCTCATTTCATGTTGGCCTGTCTTATACCAAATCTTCAGGCAACTGCCTAAAGTATGGCACGCCTCCAACCTCACAATATTCTTCGAATCTTCAGCCAATATCCCCATTAGTTTCGCTTTTAAACTGAGAAGAGTGCCGGCCGAGAACCGAGCCTCGTGATTGGTCGACAGCGTGTGCAGAACGCGCAATGCAGCCAATCGTGTGGCGTGGTAGTCGTCCGCGAGACAGTCGCTCACTTTGGCTAAAACTGCAAGAAACTAGCAGCAAACCAAGATTCAAAATAAATCTTCTTATCATTCCACATTGAGATGACCAGCAGTTGACAAGTTACACACGCTCTCAAATAAATAGGCTATTTTGGTGCAGTACGTGACCATTTTTGACCGTTGGGAAAGAGAGGGTAACATATCTAATCTGAATTAAGGCAATCTTAATGTGGAATGAACTGTAATATCCCAACCAGAATTAAAGTATTTCGGGGACAATCGATGCTCTCCAGGTTTAGAACGAATTTCACGGCCGGGTAATTCAAATTTTAGAAAAACATTTGAAATTTGGAAAACCTGCTAGTGACAACGCATGCGCAAGCATTCTAATCACTCAGCTCATGCATATGTCCCAAGAGGAGCACGTGCTGGAGTTCCTAATGTCTTTTGGCTCATGCAAACATTCCATCGCTAGCGCCGCACAAGCCTCAGCTCATGCATTTGTCTCAAGAGCACAAGCAGGTGCACCCAAAATTCCCCTAACATTGTAAATAAAATTTGGTCCTACCTTAGATTCGTCCAGTTCCACACTTTGCAAAAGGACCTGGAGACAAGACAGGTCAGTGGCTCGCAAGACGCAAGCAGATTTCCCAGGTTTCCAATTCAAATTTGGCAAAACACAATCTGAATTACACAAAAGCCGAGAAAAAAGTTAGTTACATTTAAAAACTAGCTAGATACTATAAAATGTTGCAAAAGTTAAATTTTGGTACCTTGTATGAAACTCAGGGTGAACTTGTCCACGTTGATTTCGGCTTTGTGGAAATTTGTGTGCATGTGGGCAACGGCTTCAAAAAGGTGGAATTTCAACTGAGGGTCTTGATCTGGTTGTAGCAAAATAGTCAAAATTTGCTGAATTTCGTCCTGTGAGTCAGAAATTCCAGGACCTGCGAAGGAGAGAAACCCAAACATTATAACGAAGCCAAGAAAGAAATCTATGAAAATTACTGAAACTGTTGTTGTACCAAAACAAAAAGTAAAGAAGCAGCAACTGAGGCTATATATCACAGCCAAATACGTACACAGACTGAAGGAGGAGAGACACGGTTGAAGAGAGGGGTGAGATAAATCAGCTTACACGTAGGGCAGAAAGAAAAACTAGCTGAAAAACAACTTGGCTACCAATAGAAACCAGCTGATTCATCAATTGGTATCTACAAGTTTCTATGGGAAGCCTTAACTAGTTGAGCCCGTTGAACACTGTTAGAACTGGTCATTAACAGCTAGTCAGTGACCCTTTTTACTATTAGGAACCAATTCAGACCAGATTATTAGATCCAAAACAAGGTTCCAACTGGTCAAAAGTTGAACTGGTCCCCATTTGAAAACAGTCCATTTCTTCAATTTGTTTCTCACCTAGGGAAGATTACATTTCGTCAGACTATGACACAGAGGATATTTACTAACCGGCTTCCATTAAAATGGTCTTAAAAATGAAAAGTTGAGTTGACTCGACACTCCATGTTGCGCAGGGTTCACTTTTGACAAGATTCTCCAAGGTGTCCTTCGCAAATAACGAAAAAAGTTGTCCCTTTTCTTTGAGGTTGAGATGCAAAGCAAGTGTCATAAAAGCGACATCAACCTAATTCGAAATATGCAACTCCACTTTAGTTACCTTTCAACAGGGTCAGAATTCAATTTTCCAGGTTGAAAAGCAGTAAAACGTAATCAATAACAACTGTTTTTTAACACTGAGGAATGATTTAGTATTGCATTTTAAGATATTTTAACTTATTAACGATTTGAAATTGAAGCAAAATATATTCATGAGTAAACATTCTTTTGGGAGGGTGAGGATATTAGTCTCAATCACTGTTTTGCCAAACTATGCTTAATTACGATTATTTCTGACTTCATTTCAATTAAAAACTCCAAGTAGAAAAAAGAAATTCCTTGAGTTTTCCACGAGTATTCCAGGGTAAAGCAACTTTAATGAGTATTCCAGGTTTTCCAGGTTAGTAGACACCCTGAGAAAGTTAAAAAGAGTATAATACTTACATCCATTCTTAGTTCTTCTCCAAAAGCCAAAATTGTCAACAAAATTTGGAAAAACTGTAGATGAACTTCCCTAGGGTATTCTTGCTGCACCTTTAACATGGTCTCTGTACACTTAAGTATCTGCCTTTGATATGATACCTAAAATTAAGAAGAAAGTCAATTAAGAAAAACAATACGAGAAAGTATCAAAAATAAATAAAAATTTCAAAAAGTTACTGAGTGATTGTGATGTTGGGCAGCATCAGACAAAGCAGTCACAATAAGCGGAGAATTGGCCAGAAGATCACCATGGCGACACCTCAGCAGCAAAGCGGAGAAAACTCTGAGTTTTTGAACAGACGGATCATTGCATAGCTTATCCAAGAACACTGGAAGCCAAATTTTTGCTGGTGCAAAGAAACCGATGAGTTCACACGATTTAAGCAGCTGTAAAACAAAGAGGAGGTGGAAAAATAAGGTACACATATTTAATTCCACTCAGTCCCCTTCTATCAGCGAGTAAATGTCACGTGATTTGGAGGTAATTCCCACCATTCATAGCTTAAACATCATCATTAAACTGAATTCCTAACAATTTTTCTCTGTCTTTGTGAAAACTATTCCATCGTCTAATGGAATGCAAAAAGAAGGACCATGTGAATGCAATGTCAGTTGTAGCACAGGAGCTCAGTCAAGGGATTTGTATGCAGATGCTTACTTCTGCTATTGTGATAAGGCTTAAAAATATTTAGAACCAAAACTTGAGTTGTAAGGCAAATTAAACTAGCTCCCAAACAATCAAATAGATAAATTCTCCCTTAGCCTCGATTGCAATGATTCCCATTCTAAATTATAGAGAATATCTGTCACATTTTCTGTTTTTTGAAAGTTGCCGGTTACAAATATCTTACAGCCCTACGCTGCCCCAAATTTTTCAGGGGTCTAACCAAGACCTCTTCCAAGAGGTCCAAAGGTCTAACCCCCCAAGAGTACAAGAGGTCTAACCAATGTAAAGTAAACAGTCTTTTTAACCTGCTGGGGACAACCTCAAAAAATTCGCTGAATAAACCTAAAGTGAATTTGTCAGATTTGCAGGTAGGTGAGGGAGACAATAGGGAGATTGAGATTTCAAAAAACTCGTTTCTACGAATTCTCATAAAATTGTAAAATATTCGTTTTGGAAAAAAAACACTTGGAAAACCTACTTCGAAATCTGTCAAGGTAGCTTTTCCAACTATTTTATTTTGTTTGAAACAAATATTTTCAATTTTATGAGAATTCGTAGAAATTAGTTTTTTGAAATCGCAATCTCCCTAATAATCAACAAAGTAGCATTGGATTTGTAGTCATTAAAGGTGGAATGATATT
>JAQFXX010000163.1:0-10278 GCA_034693985.1 Nemasoma varicorne
TTCATAAAGTTTATAGCTGTAAAGCCCTAGCTTTAACTCAGAATTATTTTCATATTACCTCAGGAAAACTTACTGTAGAATTTTCAGGGAATTTACCACAGTGGCAATTTTTGGAATTTTTACAAAAACTTTGAATGCTATGTAAGTTTGATGAGGATTTATTCAGGATAGCCTGCTATTTTCAAAGGGTTTTGTAAAGTTTTTGGCAATAAATCCTCAAATTCTCAATGGATTTGATGAATTTTTGTAATTTTTTCTCTATAAAACCAGTAACTCTTTGTAGATTTTTCCAGGCTTTATCGAACAGAAAAGCCTGCAATTCTCAGGGTGATTTCATAAAGTTTCTGGCTGTAAAACCTTTGAACTCAGAATCTTTTTCAATATTTCCTTGGGAAAACTTAAACATTTTCACAGAATTTAGCCACCTTGCAGCCATTTGGCCAGTAATGCATATTAGATTTTCAATCAATACAGTGTAGATTTGCCAGGTATGGCCACCACATGTATTTCCTATGGCTTTTGAATGCTTTTTTGCAACATTGCAAAATCATCCAGGTGTGTATAGAGAGTAAAGTTTCGACCGAATTTCAAATCAATGGTAGACATTATAAATTGAGGGTAGAAGGTATTTTTGTTGTGTGAAAGAGACAGGAGTTTGCATGTATTATTTTCTGCTAGTTCAATCTGTTATTTTGGCACTAGTTTCAGCCAGTTTTTTGTAGTTCTCTGTGTCCAGGGGGCGTTAGTAGTTACTTGTCCGAATTGAATGGGGATTTTAATGTTAAATTAGGCTAGGAGGTAGCCTTTTAAGTGCTGCCCTGGACGCCGAAGGCAGAAGGACGGTTAGATTTTCAGGACCTTCTTTGGACAAGTTTCGGTCGTCAGGAAACAAATACAGCACTTTTTTCCGGTATTTCTAGTCTACATTTTGCTAAAACAATCTTCGGAAATTTATTGTAGCACTGCAAAATTTCATTAAAAGTTCAAATTCAACTAGTGTTGTTATAAAGACTCGGTGGAAAAGTTCGGATTTGTTCGCGGTACCATTTGCATTACCGGGTGTCCCGTTTTGCTGAAAACGCGATACTTGGTACAGAATCATGGTCAAAGACGGGCATCCAGTAAGTTTTTTTTTTTTTTTTTCATTTTGAAAATCTGAAAATTCTTGCAATTTTACAGGAATTTACGTTTGCTGATGTGTGTGTGTGTTGAGATGGTCGATTTGGGTAGTTGTAAATTTGTAATGGATTCTGTATACCCATGGTTTTGGCGCCATGATATATATGCAAAGCTGGTAGCGATATTTCCAGTGATTTTCTCTTATTTTATCGTGCAAATTTGGTTAAAATTCTAAGGAGATTTTGTGAAATTCAGGGAAATTGGGAGAAACTTAACTAGGAAATAAAACCCAACCCTGAATTGCCAATTTTCGGCTCTTGAGTTATCGAGTAAGATCAACAGATCAGCTGAATAATTTGTCAGAATTTACAGCTGAAGTGTGTAGAGAAATTTTCAGAGAATTTAGCAAATTTATCCTCTGTTAAACCTGGAGTAAACAGGGAATTTTGATTTAGGTAGTAAACTACCTGTATGTAATAATTTAGCTATAATGCTAAAGTTTTGTTGCAAAAACAGCTGATTCTGTTGATATTTTTCTAAGAAATTCTCAGAAGAATTTGTCATTTTTTTACTGACAAACATGGAATTCACAGTGAGTTTTGATTTACAAGTCTAACTTTAGTAGTAAACTCCTTGAATGTAATAATTCAGCTGAAATGCTAAAGTTTTGGTGAAGAAAATAGTACTTTCTGCAGAAATCCCAGGCTATTTTGCCATGCAATAGCATAAATGATTTTGCAAAACAAAATTATCCCATAATTTTTTGGAGAATTTGGGTATATAGTCCATTGCACATTAAGATCACAAGCATGTGAGCTGTTTAGTTAAAGGTTAAAGGTGAAAGTTAAAGGTTGTAGAGTACTGTCAGAATACTTAAGTTTTTGAAAAATTTCCTAGAGGTTTTCGAAATTTTTGTCACTTTTCCACGATACAAATGGTGAAGATAAGCAGCTGTTTGAAAACTCAAGTTTCCCCCCCTCCAAGTAGTCCATGGTTTCATTATTACCCTATGCACAAAGTTTAAAGTTCAAAGTTTTTCTAAGTTTCTCAATAAAGGCACCTTCTCATGGAATGTCTTTCAAAAAGGTCAATTTGATTGACAAAGTCCATAAGGAAAGTTATAAACTTGTGATTTTCAACAGTTTCTTGTGAAATGTTACAGTCAGTGCCAGCCTGTTTTATCCAGTTGTGACAATTCTTGGTGCATCAGGTGGTTGTGAGTTCGAGACACACTAAGGCTAACAAACTTTTTTATATAATTTTTTTATGTACAGTATGAGGAAATGGGACGAGTTCAATGAATTTTCCCACCAGCCATGTGTTCATAAGGGTTCATCATAGGTTAAAAAATCTCATCTGGGGCTGGTCACACGGTAGCGTTGAATTTGGGAAAGGGAGTATTAGCACTAATTTTATCTAAAGTTTCTCCCGAGTTTACAATTCGGGTTTAATCACATTTCATTCACATCAATCTCTTAGTCTGGGCTCTTGAACTTTTCAAACATTATGTTTATATTAAAGAGTTAAAAAGCCAAGGATTTCAGTTGAGTTTTTCAACTCTCCTAAATCTGATCAAGTAGAATTTCAAGTAAAAGAAACTTAATCAGTCAGTCTACCAATCAATCAGTAAACTCAGTACCCTACTGTCAGCAAGTAAATGATATTTGGATGCAAGTGATTACCACATTCAGGAGGGAATCTCAATTCAACTCAGTACCCCACAATCAGCAAGCAAATGCCAAATGGTAGGGGGGCGAATGCCCGCCATCTGGAGGAAACTCCCATGTTGGTAGCGCGGACTTTAATCATCATCGTTAAATTGAATTCCTAACTGTAGATTTGGATTATCGCTGGGAAGGCGATAATCCATATCATTCATGACTTAAGCATCATTTTTAAATTAAATTCCTGACAATTTTGGACTGTCTTTGGGAAGACTATTCCATCGTCTAATAGCATGCAAAAAGAAGGACCTATCGTAGGCGTCTGTTTTAGCACTGGAGCTCAGTCACTTGCCTACTTCTGCTATTGTGATAAGGCTTAAAAATATTATATTAAAAACCCAATGAGTTTGGAGGCTAAATTAGTCAAAATTAGACAAATAGTAAAATTATCAATGTCCTAATTTGATATTTCATGACATTTATATTGGTGACATTCTTCGTCCTTTGCAAACCTGAAAACTTTCTAATAAAATTGCCAACCTCAATTTCTATTTTATTTTAGAAAAAGGTCAGTAATTTGCTGTTGTTATCTTTTCGCAATTTGGAACAAGGTTTATATTATTTTGGTCAATAATTGGTGATTTTTAGGGGCTGGACATGAAAATGGTGAAAATTGCCTACTAGTGCAAGGCCTACAATGTGGGGTTTACCCCCACATTATTTGCTTTACCCCCTGGACCTAGTTTACCCCTATACTTCCTCTAATTAAGGTGGTCAACCAGTTGGGTTTATAACGGGGTCACTTTACTCATAGGAGTTGCTTCATGAGGGTTGCAAATTGACTAATCGACATTTTTATTAGTTTTTTATGCGTTATTGCAATATATAAATAAACATTTGAGGAAGTCCATAAATTTCGTCGAATTTTGATTCCATAGTTTATTATATACAATAATCCTACGCAGTGTGCAAATTCCCAGAAATCAAGTGCTGAGCTGAGCCTTGAAGGCTTAGTTAGTGTTTTGAATATTTGTCAGCAAATTTAATATTAATCTTTCATTATGATCAGTTTATAGGAAATGGACCAGCTATGGAAAAGTCAGGTTCCCCAGACATCATTTTGCTGACTGTAGGATGAAAACTAATTGTACTTTATGATTTGCCCAATATCAAAAGCATAAAATGACGCGCCAGAAAATACTTCCATGGCAGAACTCAGGGACAAATCTGGTAAATTGTAAATTCTTGTCAGCAATTAAGTGCCACATGGTAGGGGGGTAATTACCACATTCAGGAGGGATTCTCCCACATAAATCATGACTTAACCATCATTAATTGTTAAATTGAATTCCTAACTATTTTGTCTTTGGAAAGACTATTCGTGTATTCCATCGTCTAATGGCATGCAAATAGAAGGACCAATAGTTAACATCTGTTGTAGCACAAATCTCAGTCAGATGGCTACTTCTGCTATTGTGATCAGGCTTAAAAATATTAGAAACCAAATTAAGACTTGCAAGCAGTGGTTAAAAAAGCAGTCAGTGGATTTATGGCAAATGAATTCATGTGACACTCTGTAAAATGTCCTTGTAGATAAATAATAGGCGGATGGGGGTCTGGATCCGAGTGCAAATTGGGGTTTAAAGTGGCCCCTCAGCTGGCCTTGCGAAAATGTCTACATAACTTGGTCCTGTACTGATTTCCCCATAGGCTAACTTTAATTTCCTATTTTTCTGTTAAAAATCCAAGGTTCTGGTCTATGTCAGCCGAGAAAAAGAAGCTCAAGGATGCCATTAGTTCACTTTTAACTGTAGTTTTGTGCCCAGTAGACCTATGGTATTTTAAGCTATTCCTGTCTGTAATTAACTTCATTAGAGGTTTTTTATTAGTTTTGACTTTTAATTTTAGAGCATGGAAAAAAACAGTTTCTAAAAACGTCTTACATTTCTTCAGTCCCCGCAAGTTGTTTTAGCTGTTATAAAAAATGTGATACTGACTTGTGAAACATTGCATAATGAATTAATGAATCGGATACAGCATTGTTCACCGGTCTACCTTGGCATTTTCCACCCCAAATTAATCCTTCCTTGTTTAATAATTTAGTTCCCTGGTTGGTACTTTTCATTTCACACGACATTGTTACTTAACTGCAATGGCTATAACATGCAACTTTTTGCTAAGCCTTTGTGAATATAGGTTACTACCCAGATGAGGCCGCAGGGGGTTGCTTAGCATCCAAGGTAGGCTATATAGCAACCTACTTTGCACCTGATTCCTTCAAATCTAACCTAATGTAACTTTAAACATGCCTAAAGTTTTCAAACAATCTACAGCTACTTTCAGCCGAGAGACAGTGCTACAGTAGCACTCTTTCCCGCTATACAGTCTGGGGATTTGCATGCACGTGCCTACTTCTGCTATTGCGATAAGGCTTAAAAATATTGAAGAGTTGAGAGGCAAATTTAACCTAGCTCAAACAATCCCATAGATAAATTATACCGTCTTGATCACAATGATTCCCTTTCTAAATTGCGAGGGGTTCCCCACTCTTCAACTGGGTGGACTAGGGCTTGGATCCTGGAAATCTTTTCAATATGGGATCCAAGGCCTCAATCCGCTATCCAAGCCCTCAATCCGGGATCGAAGGCCTCACTCTGGGAACCAAAACCTCAATTTGGGATCCAAGACCTCAAAATTCAACATTCCTGAGAAAGTGGACGAGGAGTTTCAGGAGTGGGGAACCCCTCGCAAAATTGTGAAGCATTCCATCCCCTTCTCTGTCACCTTTAACAGTAGCGACTTTAAACATCATTGATAAATTGAATTTCTAGCAAATTTTGACTTGCTAGAAAGGCGATTACATCGTCTAATAGCATGCAAAGATAAGTACCTAATGTAAGCACCCATTTGGCTTGGAGCTCAGTCAATGAGCTCTTCTTCTTCATGTCTGCCCCTGAAATGTAGCATTAACTGCTGCTGGCAATTAAAAAATTACCCACCAGTCAACGCCATACTATAATCCATTGCACATTGAGATGACCAGCATTTGAGCAAAAAATTAAATTAAATTTGAATTCCATCCAATTAGTTTTCTCTAATTTGCGTGTGATTTCTTAAGGCATAGAACATAGAATTTGAGCATGTGATAGCACAAGAGCTGGTCATCTAAATGTGGAATAGACTATAGCACAGTAGGATTAGCACATTGGTATGTCCACTGCCTGATATTGGGGAGACCTGAGTTCAATCCCAAGATCGGCTGTGCTGACTTTGGTTTAGCCCTGCTATGGGCCTATAATGAACCCTCCCCCGCTATTAATCGAAAATGACTTAAGATTGTTTCTTCTACATGTAATTTAGTTTGCTGGCTATCGGGTTCTGAGTTGATTTTGATTTGCTAAATGTATGGTACTGAAAAATCTCTTGAAATTTTTTAAGAAGATTTGATGCAATTGAGCTTCCTCATAGCCTAGAAAGTTTTAGCAACATTTAATTGAGCTTTTTTCAGTGAAGCAATATATTCATTTCGTGGAAAGCTTTCAGAAAGACTATCAACCCACACCAATTAATTTATTAAACATTTATTAGTTTTAATTAAGACCCCAAAGAGTTTTGTTTGTTAGCTCTTTGATGAATGGCTTCGTTTACTAAAATTAAATTAATGAAAAGCGTGCATCCGCCTTTGCCAAGACAGTATTTTTTGTTGGACATAATTATTATTTGTTTTTTAGTGTTTAGATGTCATTACATCTATGGTTGATTCCACATTGAGATAGCTGGAACATGAATTTACTATAGACATTATACAAATAAGTTTGCATTTATGTTTCATGACTCAGGAGCTACTCCTCAAAGCCTGTGGGGCCAACGTATTTCCCCCAATTTTACTTCCTAAATTTGGCCGCAATATTCCGGTGCTGCCCCGAAAATCAGGTTCTGACCAGCTTCTTGGAAGTATAAAAACTTTTTGTGGAAAAGAAAAAAAGTTTGCCAATGTTTAGTGTGAACAATTTGAGGTGAAACTGCACCGCTCTGGATTTAGTTTGTTACTTTGTAAATGGCTGAGCATTTTTTTGTGTACCTCATGCTTGTTCTGCATGGCCCCCAGATATTTCTATTTATCTTGTGGGGTGTTGCCATCTGGGATAGATTTTAAAATTCACAGAAACGAGTAAGATAATATGCTGATGTAAATGAAATCCAGAAGAACTGGTCTTGCTAAGATTGAACTTTTAGCTTTGATGACTCAATACAACGAGTTTTCCCTTAAACCCTTACTGGTCCTTCACTTCACTCCTCAATCGTTCCTCTAATCTTACATACTTGTCTGTGGGTGTGCTTTTGAAATATAGCCTTAGTTGCTGCTGGTGCCGTACAAAGATAGCAACCTTCCCATTTCTTCAACTCAGTACCCTATAGTCAGCAAGCAAATGTTAGAGGGGCGAGTGCCCGTCATAAGGTGAAAACTTTAAGGTGTCACTATCTATATTTTAGGATTACATTTGAGTTCCGGTTAAATTGTTCTTTGGCTAAATTCCATGAATGCATGAGCTCTAAAGTAAACAAATGTTTACGATTGGTCTTTCTTTTTGCACTCATTTAGACGATGGAACCCTTGGTTGCAAGTAGGCAACAGAATCACCATTGTAATGTGGTGGACTTATAAAACTGCAGTATACCAAAAAAAAAATTAAAATTCCATGAAAATTCCTGATTTTGTTGCACAAATCTGGATTACTGGTAAACTATCACTGATTTTTGTGGTACAATTCATTCAATTCAATGAAATTCCTAACAAGCTTGGACTGTCTTTGAGAAGACTATTCCATCATCTAATTTCATGAAAAAGTAAGACCATTAGTATGCAATGTCTGTTTTAGCACTAAGCTCAGTCAGATGGTTACTTCTGCTATTGTGATAAGGCTTAAAAATATTTAACCATGCAGATTAGAGTTGCAAGGAGGCAAATTCTTCCGTCTTGAGCGCAATGGTTCCCATTTTAAATTCAAACAACCTTACCAAATGACATTAACTTGTTGACTGTACACACTTGAATGAATTACACGTGTACCATATTTTAAATAATTTGACAAATTTTAATAGGGTGTACCATACTAGTATCAAATGTGGGTACAGTCCCGCCGGTGCGAAAGCATATCTCCTTATACTTAGTAGGATATAATAGACATAAGACAAAAATAACTTCTACAACTCAATGCTAATTAGTCTTTTCCGGTTAATTAATACAAACTTATGAAAGTGTAAAATCTGAACTAAACTTTAAACCCATTTTGGTTAGCAGCATGGGAATGATGATAGCTTAACCTTATGACGCCATTATCTTCTCCAAATAACTCTGTTGCAACTAGAGCCGTAGACTCGAGAACAACTGTAATAAATAGTAGGCCCACAAATAACTACAGTAAAATATTTTTATGGCTACCTGGATGAATATTTCATTATTCATGATTAGTCTATTGGCCAATTTTTTTATGACAATAAGTATATGCGCACGTGGGCCCACAGGGAATAATATTCAAAAGTGAGATTAATAGTATAGATGATTTCCAAAGTGATTCCCAAGGATCAAATTCTGACTGACTAAGTACTTTTTAGGTGAGATAACAGTCGCCCCATACTAATAAAAAATATCTCGAGATGGTGGCGATGACGTCTTTTGAATTTTAAGATAAAGCCTTAATTTGAATAGCATTTATTTGACTTTTCTTTTTTGCCAAATCAGCAAAATGCTAATAACTGCAATATTGCATAGGTTTTAGTTTTCGTGTAGTCCTCTAGCGTCCGCTGTGCTAACTAATAAATGTCAGTGGTGTGACATTATTAATTTTCATTAAAATTTTCAGGGCCATCCATACGTATATGGTCTGGACTGTCCACAAAACATATTTTCATATTTTTCCTCTCTCGAACACTAATGATGTTATTTTGATGATGAATATATTTCTGGTCATTAATATTCTATATATAAACACTGCTCACGTGGCTCATTTTTCTACAAAATCGAGCAACTATGTAATTCTGAGAAGAAATCGCAATCAATATTCATAAAGCCTGTAGGTCTGTCTGTATGTGGGGAAAATAATTGATTGGGCTACTGGCAATATTATGAAGTTGAATGGAAAGTATCATGGGAATGGGGAAAAAAAATTGTTATGTTTTATACCCTCCTAACTGGAGTCCAAGGAACTTATAATTAGGACTAGACTAGCTGCCCCGGGAACAAAACAAAGTTCAGAATTTTTTTGGACACCATTCGTTTAAAGAAATACACATGCTAATTCGAGAAATCTAATTGAATGTAAGTCTATTTTGACTCCATTTTTTGCTTTACATGCTGGTCATCTCAATGCATGTGAAATATACTATAGATGCACTTCAATTCAACTCGGTACCCTACTGCAGCAAGTGAATGCTGTTTGGTAGGAAAGCAGAATACCCACAAAAGTATTAGGAGAAAACTCCCATGTGAGAGATATGCCCACATCATCGTTAAACTGAATTCCTAACAAATTTGGACTATCATTAGGAAGACTACAGTTTGTTTCAGGGGAACTGTGCACCAAAGAGTCAATGTAAACCAATGGTTTTTATATGCCATTGACGTAGCATTGGTTTGCATTGACTCTTCAGTGCACAGTTCCCCTGGAACCGAGTATATTCCATCGTATAATAGCATGCAAAATAAGAACCAATAGTAAGCATCCGTTTTAGCTCGGAGCTCAGTCAGGGGATTACAATGAACATGCCTACTTCTACTGCGACGGTTAGGAATAAAAATATCTGAAACTAAATTCGAATTAATTGGCCAATTCAATCTTTCAAACAATCCCAAAACAATTGTCTTCTTTTATAGTTATTTAACAGGGACAGGAAATTCCCAGAATGCCTTAAATTTGGATCTGAGCATGCTTAGTATAAAGTTTTTCAGTCTGCAGGACTTATTTTCAATTTGTTGGATTTCGTGTAAAATGCTTTGTGATGATGTGGGATATAGGAAATTGCAATGTAGAAGTCCAATTTTCGGACGGAAATAGCAATATTGCGTTAAAGCGAATATTTTTCCAACCAGTACCTTTTGCAGAGGGGTTTTAAACATCTCCAATCACGAAGTTGCTCATGCGAGCTAGTCTTTTCTGATTTTTTTTCCCGATTTGCTCTTGGCCTACCTACTACCCTCATTATTACCTGTGCATTTTTTGTACATTAATTTTTTTGCCAACCACCCTTCCGTGCAAACAATGGTTAGGGGGAGGAAGTATTGTATCCAGTGAAACAAATGTATAGGGTTTCCTGACACGCCATGACTCGTGGAAATACAATAAAAAAATTGTATTGATCGCCTTCAAATCAACTTTGCATGTTTGCAATGTCGCCAGAAATATGGCCACTGGAAAAGAAATATAACAGGGATTTTGACAGGTTTCACGATCAAAGCTTTAACATGAACATTTGCTGGAAGTTATTGGGCTTTAAA
>JAQFXX010000164.1:0-10267 GCA_034693985.1 Nemasoma varicorne
TCTGCAACAATTCTAGCTTAAAAATAGTGTATTTTATCATTTAGGTAGGATTCCAACAATTCTGCATTATTTTGTTGTCTAAGAAACCCCCTGGAAAAAAATAGCAGCTCTTTCCATTGATTTTCATAAAAATGTGCCTGCCAAAAAAGTTTGCGCCTCCTCAAAATCTGATTTTCTGCAACAATTCTAGCTTTAAAATACTGTATTTTATCAGGTAGGTAGGATTCCAACAGTTCTGCATTTTTTCGGATTAACTTTCGGAAAAAGAAATCTTTCTTTATAAACAGGAAAACATTTTATTAGGCTTTCAACGGCTTAATGAGAGATCAAACTTGGAGCTATGTATGTATTATTGTGAGGATTTCGGATATTTCGGTTGCAAAGAAAAGGTGGCATCACCATAGTGTGTATACGATTATATGATCACTTTAATTTCTTTTTTCCAAAAACTATATTTTTCAGCCACCGTTTCACTTTGATCTTCTGGCAGATTATACATTTCACCACCGAAAAATCTGTTGGTAGAGAAATACATGCACATCTTCATTTTTTCCCCCTTTCATCTCAATTCTTGATCATTGCACATAATAATCTTGACAATATCAAAAATACATGGAGCATACGATCATTTTTATTATTTATTCAAACACGGCTGTTTGCCAGGCTACTTTTCTCGCTCAATGTTTTCTCCATTTTTCCCTCTAATCCCATTTTCATTTCAATGAAAAATCTATTACTCCAGTCCCAACTCCCAGCCAACCAACTCTTGCCTAAATCCACCAAATTCATCTCCATTTTCTGATGGAATTGCAGATTTTTTACGAGGTTTTCCCTTCGCCTCCTTCATTTAATTAAGTTGGATCAGGAAATGTTGTCTTACTTTTTTCTCTTTTCCATAAAAATGCAAGCACTTTCCCTTCGTCGCTTATTATTTTCCTTTCGGTGTTATTTATTATTATCTTTTTTTTTTGTCTTTCTCTTTTCCCAACCGGCTGTTTGGAAAACTGAATAAATTCATAAGATTACGAAAGTGGGGAAAGTGGGGATGCAGCGTGAAACCATAAATGTGTTTTTTTTTTATTCTGGAGATTTTTAGGATTCTGATGTCAACATAAAAAATAACAAAATTAATATATTAAAATTTGTCATATTCAACAATAGCAGATAATTGAGATTTTTTCATCTCAATGAATATATCGAATTTATAAATGGGAAATTCTACATACGTATGAAACTAAATTGGTATTATTTGAAAGACCCTGTAGTCTTCCATTCATAGAGCTAATTAACAGTTTGAGCTAACAATTTGTTTTAAAAATTGCTTATTAATATTTTTTTGCTTACAGAAAATATCTGATTTCCTAGAAAAGTATACTCTTTAAGCTCTGGTTTCCTAGGAGAGCTTGACGGTAATATAGCGACCATGAGTAATTAAAAGCAATAATGTTTGGAAATGGCACTGATTTTTGGGTCTGTTGTGCACAAATAAATGGCTTATTGCAGAGCAGACGGAGTTAGAAATGCAGTGTTGACAAAACAGCATATAAGTATGTGCATGGTGTGCCATACTTTTTATCAGAATTTTCGACTCTAGGAAGAGCACGTTCCTTATTTGGGACTCAGAGCACTGAAATTGTGAAAATATGCTCAAAAGTAAGGGCAAACGGGAGAAACAAAAGTAATAAATGGAGAAACAAAGAAGGAAGAAGTCAAAACCGAAGTTTGCCGACTCAGAGGTTCCAGATACTCTGGGGTCAGATGACCAGAGAAAAGTATAAAGTTTTGTTGGCAAAATTAAGCCTTCCGAACCTAATGATTCGATCATAGCATATATGATTCGATCATGACGACCGCTATGTTACAGTCTTTGCTCTCCTATAAACCCAGGAACCTCACCCAAAGGCATTTAATTGACAGTGTCTGATCAAATCCTACCCTCATTAAAAGAATCAGTGATAGGATCTTACGATGGTGGTGCCATCCATTAATCATTTCAAAAGCATTGTCCAATGTCCATCATTTATCTTAAGTTAAGTTTTAAGTTTGCCAACAGGTGGCACTGACAAAGATGAAGTTCATAATGTGCAAATGTTCATGATTAGGACTTATCTGATTCTGAGGAGGCACTGTCTCATTATGTTTGTGAGAGAATGAAAGAAAATTGAGTTATATGTTTTAAAAAGCTTGATAATTTCCAGTCTATGGGATTTATAAGCTGTCTTGAAATTAATAGGAACATTTTAAAAAATGAAGAATATGTCAGACTAATGGCTGTTCAAAACAAGATTAATCTCAAAAACAAGTGATTCCACATGTCAGACTTCTGACTTCTACTTTCTCCCTTGCCAAGCTTACCTTATATGCACACCAATTTCACATGGAATGGCCTGCTGTTCAGATTAATAGTGTTTTGAACAGGTCCATAGGAAAAAAAATTTAGAAATGGTACTTTAAAAATAATCCTTGTGGTATACTTTTATAATTTTGCTTATTTATTTTGAATTCTTGTCTTGCGAACTACTAAAGCAATAGCATTGTTTAAAAGTAAGCCACATATGAACAAGTTATTATTTTCAAATTCACACATTTTTCTTAATCATACTCAGTTAAGCAATTATTTATGAACCTAAATTTTTTCCTGTAAAATTCATTTATATTTTCTTTATATTTCAGATTGGATATAAACAACTATTTACTGGATTACTAAAAATTTCCATCAGTGTCTATCAGTGAGCCTACTTGGTAAATATACTTGAGGCAAAAAAGCCATCATCACTAAAAATCAATTAACCGTAAGTTATATATATTTTAAAATAATCAAAATAATGTAGTTTAGAATTTCCAATCCGGGTTCCCTTTATTTGAACTTTTATCATGAGAGTATTTAAATGTATTTATTGCCCCCCGACGTTATTAGCAGTTCATGTAGGCTTAGGGCATACCTTTTTACTTGGAAATTCTGATAATACGTACCCTATTTTTGGGACAAATCTTCGGGGAGGTTAACACCGAGAAACTCAAAGTAGTTGACTTAAGACGATATTAATGCAAGGTGAGGTTGTTGGAATATCTTAAAATGGTTTCTCTTCTATTCTAAAAATTGAAACTGGCCAAAACTTGATAAAATTGTCCCAAAAGGCCTATACGTCTATCGATCCCGGGTTCTCATCTTGTAAATTCCAACAAAGGACACAAAAGCTTACAATAAAAAACGCGGCTATTAGTTCTATGTTCGTAGTCGAGGTAACAAGAAACCACAATAATGTATAGTAAGGAAAATAATATAGCAAGGAAAATGGAGAGGTTTTTTCTTACTCGTTTCATTGGGGATGGGAAAATGTCTTTATAATGAACCCAGATACTATATACTCGGGGATTTTTAAGTGCGCCTATATAGATAGCTGCTGTTGCTCTTCTCAATACTCGGCCGTTCTACGGTGACATTCATCATGTACAGTGTACGTAGATACCTGTGACCTTTAATAAAATGTAACTTGTCAATTCCCAGAGCACTTTCCGAAATGCTAGGGATGTGCTATGTCAAGATACTTGCTGATGATTACATCCATTCACCTTAATCTGGAGCGAAATTGCTATACAGGATGACTTTTAAAGAAAGTAACAACTTAGTGTGGCTTTTTAAGAGAGTGGGGGACTGGGAGATAATAAAAGCGCAAAACTTCAAAAACATTTGCACGAAATTCGAACATTATTCGAATTTCTAGCCAATGATTTTTTTCTGAAACTTGCATGCATGTGAATTTCAATAAGCGAATAAGAGCTGGAATAAAGCGAATGTAGAGAGATAATGCTTTGCTGACCAGTGAACCACTCCTCTAAACCTGGTTGATTTTCTTAGGATACTTGCATAGTATCTTGAATATGGAGAATCTCCATCAATGCTAGTATCATCAGCGTTTCTGAGGAAAAGTTCCCAGATTAACAGATTCTTCTGTGCATTAGTGACAGAGGCAACAATTTATCTGCATTTTTAGCAGCGTGTTGCAACCATCCCAGGTTGCTTGAAGCTGTGGATTATTTTTGGAAAAGTGCCTAATGGAGGTATTTCCATTGAAAATCATGCATCTGCTGTATGATGTAGCATCTGCTTATGCTACTATAATATTGCGAGCCAATGTCGCTGGTAACCGCACCCATAGGTATTGCGGCTGATGCACTTTTCTCCTCTATGAACGGGGATGTTATAATCTCTGTCATCTCTAATTAAACTCGACGTCCTAGGGATGAGTGTAGGCTTTATATAAGTGCCAATAATGGATATTATGATTATTACTGTTTGGGTATGGCTTTTAGCCTCTGAAATGTTTACCCACAAGGATGCTCTATAGCTGCAGCGGAGCTTTTATATGCTAAATTATCCGAGACGAACTAATTAATGAACCCAGTCATGATCTATTTATGTTATACTGTATGGAGTTACGGACTGATGTGCATAGATTCGAGACATATTTCATTTGAAGATTTGCGCTTTCTAAGCTCTAGATTTTACTCTATATATTCTTTCTTGACAAAACAAATAAACTGAACAATATATACTGTGAGCAGCATTCAGATGCAATGTATCTCACATTTTTCGAGGTGAATAGAGCCAATACAGGAACACACAACGAAGACTATTAATTGTTGGTATTGATCTGTATGTTGAGCTTTTTAAATTTCAGTTTGATAAAGGACATTTTGCATAAGTAGGGCATATATCAATGCACCGACCAATCTCCTTTCATTTATAATGTCGTTTTTTTGTTTTAAAGGTGAACTTTCTATTTATAAGGTCAATTGATTGTTAATCCCTAATTTCTCTGTCTACCATGAACTTTTTCGTGGAGGCAACCAATTCCATCCCTTTACACATGGTGTTTGACTTAAAGAATGCTTTCAAGTAATATATATTTCAATCAATCTCTACATTAATTTTAAGGAAAAGGTTGTGGCTGCATTCTTGGGACTATTTGAGAGTCCCTAAATGGTGGAGCCCAATGTTTTAAGACTAATTCAAGTCTAAGAAATGACGTAAATTTGTTAGCCAGAGAAAACTGACTTCACATTTCTGGTGCGAAGTAAGCAAACCTGAAGCAGGCAATACGGCTACTTAGACATTATTTTGAGTCAAAAGTTTTTGGATTTTAAAAGTCGGTGTAAACCTGGAAAAGTCAGGGAATTTGAAATTGAAAATTGTGTGGCAACCCTGTACATTATTTTGAGTCAAAAGTTTTTGGATTTTAAAAGTCGGTGTTTTATAGAAATAACAAACAAACAATATAAAACAGTAATATAATCCCAATTAAAAAGCTTTTGACTGTATATATTAGTGGCAAAATAAATACACTACACAAAATTGTTAAATAACCAAGTGGCGTTAATTGCTTTGCAAAGCTGATATATAAAAGCCAAAACTGCCCCCCTGTTGTTGGCTCTTTTTGACAAAAATGTGAAAGGAATTTGTGGGAAATGACATTATTTTTCTCAGTTTGTGGTTTGTGGTTGGTTCTGCTCCTTATTTTTAAAGGGAAAACTCCAATGCCAAAATTACATAGACGGCAATGTTAAAAGTTAAGCTGCATGTTAATTCCTTCCCAGTATCACATTCACATAGAAATCCTCTTAAGGCCTATACTCACATCCAATCGGATCCACGTCTGGCTGAGGTCCCATGCAAGAAAACTTGCGCTCCTGCACCTCTCCATTATTTTCGAGGCTAATCTCAGAACTGGCTTTCATTTTTGGGTCGTACAAATCACAAGAAGCCTCTGATGAACACTTAGAAGTTAATCGATCTAGTTTTTCCCTAGATTAATTGGTTGGTTAGAAGAAGCTAACGTTTGCTTTAAACGGTGCTTGCATGGCTTCCCGTTTAAGAGTATTTAAAGCACCTACGCCAACCTTCTTAATAAACTAAGATTGTTTACAAGGGAAGTGATGAAATATCTTCAAGATGATTTCCAGGCGTAGTTAAGATGCGTGCCTGTTCTAATATGGCAAATGGTAAATAAATAAGTCACCTGTCATCCCCCCCCCTCTAATCCCCTCTCCCCCTATTTAAACCGTAGGAATAATTCCAAAGAAAAATCAATAGTAATAGATATGCTAGTTATAATGTGGGTGATTGATATGATCACGCAATTACCTTGGCTTTTAGATGTCATAGTGTTCGTTAATTGCTGCCATTTTTTTTAACCCTCACTTTTCTTTTTCTGATATTTTTCCTCTACGTTTAAGCACGTTTTCAATCATGGGTTTTCTACGCCAAGATGCTCGCTTGTTTGAGGTTGCCATCGATTTAAAATCATCAGATGTCTTATTAAATTGCCCCCTGCACTTTTTTGCTTGACCTTTAATATCGACCATCTTATGTTTAATCCAACTTTAATAATATCATGAAATGCCTCTAAATGTGAAAAGGGAAATCAATAAGTTGGCCTGTAATATACACGCCTTATGGCTGGGTTCCACCAGGGTATAAAAAGGTGGATGGAGAATATATTTAATAGGCTGCCTTTTACTGAATATAAACAAACACATGTACCATTTTGCTGAGAATGGACATTCAATTCAACTCAGTACCCCACTGTCAGCAAATTAGACATTGTCAGACATTTTGAGTAAAGTTACCATTACCGGAATATTATCCTCATCAAAAATATACAGAAATTTTTCCATGTTTCTAATCTTGAAATTATCTGGTGTATCGAATAACTAGTTGGCCTTTCGCATACAGAGGATAAAGACGCAAATTGAGTTATGTCTTTAAAACGGATAATTTCTTGTAACCACGGCGAGCGTTCTACCTTGCATTGCGTTTCATGTTTTCAACTAAGTATCTTACAGTCAGCAAGTAAATGCCATTGGGAGGGTTTAGGGAGGGAGGTAAAAAAATGTGCAGCGAATCAGAAGGAAACTATCGTGTCCTTAGCTAATCTAAACATCGTCGTTTAATTGAACTGCTAACAAATTTAGATAATTGTTAGAAAAAGACTATTCCATTGTCTATATAGCATTCAACTCATTACCCCACTGTCAGCAATTTAATGCCATTTGGTAGGGGGGCAAAATACCCACAAACTGATTAGGAGGAAACTCCCATGTCTGGGTTGAAAAAGGACTAATATTAAGCATCCGTTTTAGCTCATATAGCTCAGTTAGGGGGTTGGAATGAACATGCTTACATCTACCGTGATCATTAGAAATTTAAATATTATAAACTAAACTAGCAGTAATTGGTTAATTAAATCTCAAACAATCTAGGGCATCATTTCTCCTGTTGTTCTCTTAAAGAACCCCTCTCTAAATTACATAGCATTTCAGATACACTCACAGCTAGTGTGCTGGTAAGACATATCTGGCTGCCCTGCACTGCACCATTTCCAAATCCTAATTAATCCATGCTCACCCTGAAAGAGTTTCAAATTGGTACACAGTATTCCAAAAGAGGTTGAACCTATGTATATTTTGACAATTTTGAAGGGACAGTATGATTCTGATTCACTTAGTCATACACTGATGAATCTTCAGCAAAAGGTTTAGATTTACTAGTTAAAGCTCTGGGGATCGAGGTAAATGATAAATGGACCCAGCACACTACCCTGTGTTACACCCATTGTTACTTCTAACCAACCCTTGACTGGTTCGCCGCACCATAAGATGCAATAAATAGTTCTTTATCTTTGTTATGTGAACCTTAAGTCAATCATTATTCCCGTATTTAAGTCAGTCCGCATGCAGGCATCGATGATGATTTTAAACAAAATATTAGGTACATCCTTTCTAATTGTGCTTAATTAAGTAGGCTATATGATGCTATAAAGTATAGATCTTGACCCTGTGCTCGTAAAGCTAGCAGATGATGTCATTATGTTTCAATATGTAGGAGTGGCATCTGCCTTACCTTATTAAATTAAATTACCTTTCATCTTCTCAATTTGAGAGGCAGTGCCGATGCTCCGGTGGAAACTTTAGTTCCCGTTATTAAATTAAATTTTGCGATTGAGTCAAATCAAGTGATTCTGTTTGCTCTTTTCTTTTTTCCTCCAGCTCTTCTTCAATAAGTGATGTGGCAAAAGCCTTTTGTTTCCTCCCATTTTTCACCTTAAAGTCTTCAGATTCAATTCTTCGATAAAACTGTTTGCATGCAGAATTCATTAAACTCTTCGCTATATCGTATTTGAAGCAAGTACAAACTTAAAAGGAGTATATATTAAAGATTAATAATAGATGTGAAAATATGCCCCTGCCGATCGATCGTTAAAGTTGCTCTGTTTTATATTTGCCCGATGTATTTACATTGGGAGGGCAACAGCTTTTACGAAATTATGGGAAAACGGATTAAAATTCAGATAGACTAAGAACATTATATTAGGCGCGCACACTATACCGCCGCAAATGTATTTTAGTCTATTTATAGCTTACCTATAACATCTGTCTGATGCACAAATTACATCCAATGGATTTTATTTTGTTTTGGGATTAATAATTGTTTGCCATTCGGCCTACATTAGTTTTCCCAATTGAAAACTGCAGTTGTTGCAGTATTAAAGGGTGATACTCATGCTGAAAAAAGTAGTTCTGGAAAAATGTGCCTTTTAATGTTATTTAAAAAATATTAACAATTTTCTAAATGCGCAATTTCTTTTCAAAAGAAATATAATGTATAATTTCTTTTAGTATGTCAAACGAAAAATGACGTCAGCTATCGCTAATAAGTTTCCGCGTGCAAAAGCCTTCGGAATCTAAAAAAGACAAATTTAGGCCCCATTATCCATTTTTTAAAGAAATGTCTGGGAAAAATTGGAAAGTTGACCTATGCTATAAGCGGAAGAATTTACTGAGATGTACTCGGTGGTAGTCCTACGTCTGACCCGTTCAATATGCTGCACACGATTTTGCATGAATGAATTTTAAAATGTTGCACCCTATTCAAAGTTTTGATGTATCCCAGTAGAAATGTTGGCAAATTAGGGCATTACGTCTACACGGCATGCAATATGTGCTTGGTTCGTGAGGTTTTATCCTCCTAGAGCCATTACTCCTTATGGACTTGCATCTTAGCATCTTCAGTGTTTGCCTTTGCGTACTTGCATGTCCATATACATATTGTGCTCTACTGGATGACGCACAACGAAAATTCGATTGTTTTTTCCCCAAGAAAAGGCAATTTCTGTCAAGCGTGGAAAATATATTGTGGTGGACAGACCCGTGTGTGCACATAATTAATCAACACTTGGACCTGGATAGTGAATGATATGGGTTTGGAGCGAATTGACACCCGAAATGCACAACAAACATAATGTGCTGGTAATGGGAGACTTTATAGCGCAATTTGAAAAATGACCATAAGCGTTTCAGTGTAAGCAAAGGGTAGATCAGATGGCACTGGCAGTCAGTGTTAATCTGATACGGGAGTAAACAGACAGAGGCACATTTGAAATTTGAAAAATATATAGGGTGCATCCGGAGTATAGGCTGGTGCACTCTGGTAATAAGTTTAGTTAAACCTGCTTGTTCCTGATGCCACCATAGGGCCAAAAAAGTGTGAGTTTCCCATTGGTCTGTTTGTTCCTGATGCATGGCTTCCTTGCACCGAACCGCTGTGATCAGTGTTTGCCACCAGTAGGAGGCAAACATGTGGATTTTTTCCCACTAGTAACTTAACCTACAGATTCTATTGGGGAGGCTTACACAATTCACGGAATAATCCATAACTTAAATACATAAACATTTAGAAGACTAAAATTGGAGAAGAGGAAAATTTTGGAAGTCATCCTAATCGAAATTTAACGTTTAAATTTAGAATTTCAATTGGTTAAAATCATATTTTTCAAAAACTAATTAGCCCAGTGGTGTAGCCAGCGGTATGAGTAGGTTAGTTGATATTTGATTACGGTGCTATCAGCAACTAAGGCTATATTTCAGGTGCAAACACACACGCTCAGGGCATGCAGGAGACTAAAGGGAATCAAAAGAATTAATTAGGTAATAGTAAGGTGGGAAGAAGTGTGGCTGTGGCTGACTTTTTTCAAGGTACTGTCCGGGAATTTGCCTGGAGGAGCTTTGGAAAAGGTTGATCAATCTGGACCAGGAGCAGGTGGACCTACCACTTTGTTTAACCCAGCTGGGTGACTTAATGAGTAGGAGGGGACTCGAATAAAAATATAACCGACGCAAGGGGAAGGAATGGGGGGGAGGAGGGACAGTATTTAGGAAATTTTTAAGACATTATTAGCATATTTTTACCTCCAATAAGGTCTTGAGC
>JAQFXX010000165.1:0-10261 GCA_034693985.1 Nemasoma varicorne
AGTGGCGTGATTATTAAGCCTAATTTTCTTATTTTCATATTCATATGCATTTTTTATACATACTTGGTTAAGATTTTAGAATTGTTTGCAAAATTAACTTAACCCTGAAAAGGTCCATATGACAGTAACACAAGGACACCCTCGCTACACCCTCGCTAACATGTTTGATTTTCTGCCGCTTTTGCAGCCGGCCTATTCCGTCATTATGATGGAATTCGGTGTCCAGAACCACGTGGCAGTTTGGGAAAACTTCCTTGATTTCCACTGGTTCTGCCGAACAAGATAGACAGGCTCCGTTCAGCCAATCGGCTGCCTTCCTCTGCCTCGTTGCGAGAACCTTCCAAATACCCATAGAGGTGGCGCTACTAATCCCAGTGCTTAACCCACCCAGACTGTATTAAGCGTCTATCTCCTTTCCAGGAGAAGTCAGTCGATTCTCTCTTTATTTTATTCATTTTTTAATTTTGAATTCTAATTTCGCTTAATTCTGCTCTTGATTTTATTTTTAATTCCGATTTCCTTCCTTTTCCTTCCTATTCTCTAACATAATAAATTCCACTATAAACCGCTGTTTCTATCAATTCTACCTTCAAGACTGTATTAGCATGCATACAAATCAAAAATACCATTATAAAAACAAAAAAAAAACAATAAAAGAAAAGAAAAAGGGACTTTCGTTTAATTCATCCTTATTTTATTCTCCAATTAGAACCAATTCCAATCACCCGTAACAACTATATAATACAACGACTGTATTCTTAACATGTCACTTAACAGTTGCTGTATCATTCACGGTATTATATTCTTATAATTAATACCTTTAGAAGAAGAAGACTTCCATGCTCCATTTCTTTTTTCAACTCCAAAGAAAAACACAGGTGTTTGCCAAAAAAGTAAAGAATTCCACTTAGACTCACTAAACAATTCAGAAGTAAGTTCATCTGGGTTTTTCCTGGATAACTTTTGAAATTAAAAGCTTTTAAAGATATACAAAAAAGCATTTGGGAATTATTTACAAATTAAGCTATATCATATAGAATTTTAACTACATCCGAAAAATACATGGAGCACATTTTAAATGATATGTTTTCAGGATGAGGAAAGTGATGATGATATTAGACACTTTGACGATGATGGGCCATTTTTTCCAACAGATTCCTTTCTGGATACCACAGCGTAATTCCTTTCCTCAGACATTAATTCTTCAAACACTAATTAGCTGCTAATAATCACTATATATTACTAACATGTCGCAGGATGGCAATTTGTCCACCTTAGACAGTTAACACGCTATTATTTCTTATAATGTTATCATAGCAACATTTACAATAATTTAACAACAACCGTGACATTTCAATCTAAGAACTACTTGCTGCTTCTATGTAAAGGACCTCGAATATAACTTGATTAATATATGTATTGTAGATATGAGATTGAAACCGTATCGGAAGAAAATGGGGAACTATCGTTCACACAAAATACTCAAAACAAGGTAGGCTATTGTTTCCTGTGGCCTTGAAGCTAGTGAATGTATGCATGATTCTTACGCATGATACACTTTGTCTAAATACATATCCACCTTCTGAGGCAGACAATCCAAAGTTTAATAGACGTCACATGAGGTGATGTTTCAACGCAGCCCCTGGTTAATTTTTTAATTATTTGTCACAAAAGACTAATAGGTTATTAATTGTTATGGGAAATTAAGCAAACTGGCATTTTGTATTATACAAAGGTTCTAAATCGTAATGTTTTACAATACCCATCGATAAAATTTTGAAAAAGTTGAAATGGTTCCTCATTCTTTAAAATTGCCCTAAAACACTGCTACTACATTACAAATGGTTATTCAACAAATTCTATGATTATACCACTATCTATTTCAAAAAAACTCAAATGATAATTCGTTGTTTTCAGCATGTTTTACTGTTTGAATTTCGCAGACAACAAGGCGCATCTAGTCATTATTTGGAACCAATGATTGCATTCTTCATGACCGGAACCTTATTGTGTATGAATCACGGTTACTCGACCTCTTGAAAATGGCATTTGGCGAAAAATGCCACTGTGGAGAACCAATTATCATTACGTGTTCTGTTGTTGGAAGTGCAGCAGTGTAGAAATATTTTTGTCAAACTGAGCAAAAAAAACATATCAAGGAAGAATGGCGAACCCAACCCCGTGTACCAGGCTGCGCTAAGAATGTTTTGCAGGCAATATTTTGATTCCAAGTGCCATACTGTTATCTGGGTGCCACTTCTACAAGTTGTCCCTTTTTGCAAGACACTTGAACCTTCTGTTCATTGGAAAAAATACATTTTGCAGGTATTTAACTTACAATTGTTTATTAATTGTGGCACAGATTTTAGTTCTTTATAAATCTATCATAAAATGATTGCATCCAGCTTTAGATAAGTCTAACTCTCTTTAAACAATTAATGCCTTTGCCAAAGAAGATGGTTACAAGAAAATTATAATTTTACGCAATGACTTTCTGAAAATTTTAAATGCATTTCATTAACCTCACCAATTTGTTTGAAAAAATACAAAGTATTTTTGCAGAAATAGCTAGCTCCGTTGAGTGATGCATGCATGTCCACTAACAGCAGCTAACCAATTTATATTTAGATGAACGAATCTAATTGTTTGAATTAATGTATCAGGTGTCAAACGCGCTTTATCAAACCTACAGTGGAGAAATTTTGGGCAGAGCATTTAGACGCTACGTTTGCAGAGCTGCCAGAAGGGGACTTCATACTAGCTGGAGATGGCAGGAATGATTCTCCCGGATTAACCGCACGATATTGCACCTATACATTAGCTGATTACAAATCAAGGAAAATCTTGGCAATCCACAATTTAGACGTACGAGTCACAGGCGGGAAAAGCGTCAACATGGAATTGATTGGTAGATATTGTTTTTGGACATAAGTTGTGTCTGGCACACAAAGATTTTTCAACATATACTTAAGCAGATATATATGTTATATATAGATCATATACATAATATATATGAGGTGTATTCCTATCTTTTCTTTATCATTAAATAAGGTTTTAAAAAAACTATTGCCAAAGTGATGCAAAAAATGAAAGCACGGAACAGCAGAATAATCGAAGTGGTCACTGATGCCCACCCACAAATCACTGCAGAGTTTAGTTAGTACCTACTCTTAGGTTGCCGAATGTAACAACAATTAATGTTTAGTGCAGATGTCTACTTTTTTGGTGAGCATGAACATCACTTCTTGTCAAGTCACACATGTCAAGGGTTCACTTTACGGTTGGGCCAATAAATAAAGAATTTAAATATTACATGGACAACTTCCAAGAATTTAATTTCCCCTGAAATTGTACCTTTTTGGTCAAATTGAAAAAGACAAAAAGGTAATAGTTCCAGCAATATCTCAAGGAGAAACTTGTATGTGATCCAAAACCTGGTTTATTCCTAGCGATAATGCAAGTTTTTTGCGGGACTACCTGTGTGGCCAACTGGTAGTCATGACCTTCTGATTTATCCTTACCAGTTGAATAAACTATAAACAATGTAAAATTCTTGGAACACTGGGGTTAAAAGTTACATGTATGTCAGGGGGTAACGAAAGAACTTCACTGTTAAATTACTGTTAACTCTTAAAAACTAAATATCCTCTTCAAACAAGACATATTATGGATAAAATTCATTTCTATGTGCACACAAATTGAAGAAATTATTACTTTGCTGTCTCTCCTTTAATTTTTTGTCACTAAGGATGGCACATTTTCGGGGAAGATTCAAGTAACTTAATAGCACTCAACATACAGTAGTAGTTAAAAAGCTGCATAATATATTGATAAACCAATGCTTTCTTATTCATGTGTGTGCATAATTATATCATAGCTTCTTGGCCTTCCTAATAAATGTTTTAAACATTTTTGTATCCAACTTTAGAGCGGGCAAGTGAATTAGTTGGTGTTAAACACTCCTATGATGTCTGGCATGGAGCAAAATGTCTGACCAAGAAACTTACTAAGGTTAACATGATTTACTTTCTGTAATTGTTGAATTGCCAATGGCAACGTTCAACTTATTAAGATGTTAATTAATCCCTAGATTGCTGGAAAAAAAGAAAACAGGGAATTGCTAACCTGGATACCAGAAATACAAAATCACTTTTGATATTGCGCCCAAGCATGCGAAGGAGATGATTTGACCATGAACTTACTGAGTAGTGAAACCAAGTTTTGGGCAGAGCAATATGATATTACATAAGTATTCATTTAAGGTACTGTGGAATACACTCCTGCGCCATGTTGTAAATGTCCATGAATGGGATATTGACTTTGGTGCACGACTCTTGTACAGGCACAAATTGCCAATTGAAGAAGCCTGACGGAATGGCTGACAGCTGGTTCACCTGTCCACAGATTATTGTGCAGTTTGGCAATGGATCCAGGCTTTATGAAACAGAAGCCTTACTTTTGTAACTCAAGGTAAACTGATCATAGAAATGTTAACTGAAATTATTTAGGGTATAAAACTTGGAGAAATGTTACATTTACATTCAGGCACAATAACTGGCTAGAATCGTTAAACGGCAAAATTTTGTGTTATGCGACAAAAAGAAGCCCTTACACGTATGCAACTTCGCTAATTGCACACAAAATTTAATCCAAATTAAATTTATTTTTAATACTTGTATTTACAACTTAATTGAAATAGATGGACTGGCTACAAGTTGCGCATTCTACTTGCGGCTATTGGCTATAACTCTCATCTAGACAGACCACAGTTAAAAAGAAAAGATGGCACTCTATAGTTTGTATATAAGCTATACTGTTTCAAAATATTTTTGTCCAGCTTACAATTTGGGCCTTAGTTAGAATAAGAAATAATAAAGGGAAGGTGTTTCAACCACAATAACTCCATACTGTGAGAGTAAAGTGCAAAGATGTGGGGAGACATGGGTGCCATTCAAAGGTTTCTTGGCCTAACAACAATTCTTGCTATTCTTTAAAGTTGCTCCAAGCAATAGATGGGACACTACCTCAAAGAATGGGCCATAACATGTTGCTTTTCCCTCCGTAATGAGCTGACATATTTTTGTTATCGCTATCATAATCTATAATGTCCACTTTTGTGTTGGTATATAGCCATTGACACAGATTAACCTCTTTCACAGGCACTTTGCCCGTGGTCTATAATTTATGTTGACCTGCATCATTAGGGTGGAACAAACAAACAAATTCGGCTCACTAAAGGGGTTACATACAAGCGAAGGGGTTCATCTAGGGCACTCCTACAACCCATGTTTCGTTATAGGAGAACAAATTTTCACAATTTTCAATGTATTGAGCACGTGATATAATTATAATACCTTATCATTAAACTGTCTTCTAACAATTAGTCTATCATGAAGTTTTGGAAAAGTAACTGCTAGTGTTGTAAATGTGCGCCTCAATCATCAAGCTTAAAAGTTATCGTAATTCATTTATTCATAGCTTTGGAAGTTTTTACAGTAAGAGGACCAAACGTTATTATCCGGCTCCGTTAAACGTCCCAAAACAATATTCATATATTCCAAAACTACTAAATGGAATATTAGAAGAAAAAAATAACTTCAAGGTAACTAATATCTTTCTGCATTGTTAACACATGACTAAGCATTAAGATAGATGATGAATTGCTATGCCTGCTTATTTGATTCTAAAGGGTCGTGTTCAGGATCACATCAGCTATGACAAAGATGATCCCCGGCGAATCCATCGCTCTAGACATTTTGTGGATAAACCAACAATGGAGAAATTACTGGCAAAGCATGTGTCAAGGTTCAAGGATTTGAGTAAGAAAATTATCACAGGACAGATATGCTGAAATTGCTTTCGCACAAACTACAGTGAAATGTCGAAATTCAAAAAGTGCCAACAACTAGATTTTGATGAGACTACATTTTACTTTGTGGTCAAGCACTTTGGACCTAAAAAGTTTGAAAGTTGATGGCGCTGTTTAGTTGATGTACCCTTGTAACCTTGACAAAATCCTTCCTGGGCTGTTTTTAAGCAAAGTAAACTGCAACAGGGTAAATGTGCACTTAAAAGTCAATGTTGATAAACATTCCTCATTTACAATTGACTGAGCATTGCCTTACACTGACTCCTTAGTGCTCAGTTCTCCTGACAACATACTGTACAAATAACTGCCAGAGGAAAGAACCCAAATTAAGATCAATGTTAATATGGGCCAAAGAATTAAACAAATATTGTTTATCACATACACTTATGCCTCAAAAACAACAAATCTACTAAATTACATAAAAAATGACTTGTCATCAGTAATCAACAAAAGTATTATCACATAGAAAGTCACAGTTCATAAAGGCAGAACAAAGTGATACCTATACCTAATATGAACAGAGCAGTGGAGCTTTTTTAGAAAGGTACTTCCCTTCAGATTTATCTTTGGTTTGGCCTGAGTAATACTTTAAGAGCAATTATCAGAAATGCTATATGCTCATAATAGCTAGTGAATAGTTACACAAACGGAACTTTTTTAGTATGATGCGTTGGCTACATCTCGCCATTTGGATATTTAGGCTTAATGAGTATGGCATAATAGACACCCTGTCTATATTAAAGAAAACTTTAAGTTTCACATTAAAACTATCAACCTGCCCCGCAAACTTTAAAGGCAAGCAAAACATAGGTTCTATGAAGGGAGGCTGCAGGCGTATTTTTTAATGGCTTTCAAAATGTAGTATGATGTAAGTTTAAAGGTTTCATTTTGCTCCTTTAAAACCACTGCTTTCATATTTTTTAAGATAATCTGCTTGTCAGGTATTAACAGATATTACCGGAATGATTTGGGACAGCATTACCAAAGTGAAATGCTTAAATCAGAAAATAATAACATTTATTGAAGGGGGATGCCCAGTATGTTTCTGGATACTGTATATTTGTCCTAAAAGGTTTATTAATTTTAAAATGATTTTAGTACAAAATATGAAAGCAATTGTTGCAAATTATGCAAATACTTTTTCTTAAATCAGGCAAATGAAATATGAAACTTAAAAACACACTCACATTGCAGCTTTCACGGCTTTACTGTGGATGGAATCATACCCTATGTCGAGTGAAAACTCCATCACTACCCTATTTCCCCGACCAAGTTGACCGAGCTGCCACAGCACAAAACTGCGATAGGCTGTATGGCGTAAATTATCATTGTTGAGAACTTGCTCAGCCATGAAAATTACATTGGTGTAGCGAAATGCGATGCGAGGAGCACCTTTATCGAGGCAATACATTTGGAATTGAGGTCCTCTGGTTATGCACCGTTGCACTGTTCCACAAAAGACATTCGCTCTGTCTGTTGGCATTGGCTGACACACTCCACAAAAGCACCAGGCTGGTGCACTTTGAGCTGTTAAGCTTCCATCTGGGCTTCGTGGTTCACCAAATTCTTTTGATGACTTTCCTTGATTCAAAGTCAGCATCTCTGTGTTAATGCTTAGACAAAATTATTTAATAAGAAACAAAAACTATTACTGACCATGTACTAAGTTAGATGCTACCTCCGGATTGAGCTTAACCAACTGAAAGTAGGCTGCGTTAATATCATCACTAGACATTCTAGAAATAGCTATCTGCGAACAGAAATGTTAATCAACTTTTAGAGTATATTTTTACAAAATTCAACAAACAGTCCAAAAAGTAAAAAAGTACATTTTTGACCCAATTAGTCATTAGTTGAACTGAAGGATTAATTACCACCTATCTGTTGGGTTTCTTGCGAACTGTAAAGGATGGTGCGGTGGAAGTGACATAATTCGACACAAAATTCTCTGGCACCAGACAATGGGGGTGACAAATCGTGGCGGTCAATTTGCAGAAGAAGTTATAGAATTGGGACTCAAAGGGTTAAGAAGCTACATGTTATTACACATAATTGTTCCCTTTTCTGTACTACTGTAAAACAATTTAAGAGCACATTCAGGGAAGACATGGGTTAGATTTTGGAAATGTAGTGAAAGGCTGCCAGATTTGTCTTAAGAAAATATCATGTTCTGAACGTACTTTTCATAAACACTGCCTCATAGAGGGGGTTTTACCTTAATGATTTCGTCACAGTCCAAAAAAAATGTTTGTGCCAGGTCATTTGTCTCCAAATTTAATAATCTTTGTCCTTTCCTTCTCTAAAAATTGGGTGCAATGAGTAGCTGTCATCATAGGGGCATTTCTCGATGTTGTACAGTTACAAAAAATAGCAATACTAAAAAAGTAACCTTATTTTTCTCTCTTAGATTAATTTGTGTGTCTGCATCTTCTAATTCATTACCAGAATGTTCACTACAAGTACTGTCATTTTAGAAAAACAATGATGCAATTGTGAAATCCCCAATTTATTAGGTAGAATGAGAGGAATGAAAGGGTCGTATTTCTGTAAACAGGCGAAAAGGTTTGGCCCCATTTGTTAAAGAATACAGGAACAATGAGAATAATTTACCTCGACGTCCTCCTGAGTTGCCAAAAGGCTCAAGATTGTATCTGTTTTCGCACTTCGTACCCGCTATAAAGTATAAGTAATGTCAACTGGTAAACTGTGTGGGTTTTTGAAGGCATAAACCACTATCCTTATGGCAAATAATAATGAACTACTTGCAAGGACTAACACCTACACTCAATTTCAGGATAAGGTAAGCTAGATTGAAGACACTACCTCACCCCGATTAAAATGCCCTCACTCCTTGTGCCACCTGGATACTATTTTTTTAACTGCATTATGTTATTGCATGTGCCATTTAAAATTTCTTAAGTCAAGAAATTTGCTCGAGCAAGTGTGTTGCATTTACTCTTTCTAGCAGTGAAACGTGTCGTGTGTTATCAGCCCAATATAGACTGGATAGCTGGGGCACCATGTTGATCCTTTCTTCAAAAGTGCTTATAGGGCAGGCTGTCAAAATTTGTGACATTGCTAACAAAATTATTTCAGCAATATCGGGGCAGTCTAGAAGTTCAATTTGATTGCAAATGCGCTAATATCGGCCCAATTTCCAAGCATATATGATCCATAAATCCTGTTAATTAATGGCCAGCAGACCGAACTCATCAGCACATATTACTACAGGCCATTCCACATTGACACGACCAGCATGCAAACTGCCACATGGTCAAAATCAGTTTTCTGATTTATCAAAAGAAGAAATGCATGTACACTTTTTTGGAATCTCATTTGTTACTATTTTATTTTTTTGGACCATTTTTTTGCACATGCTGGTTGTTTCAATATGGGATGGACTGTACCCAAGTAGCACACTCATGTTGAAAAGACGTTGATTTTTGGTCAATCGGCTGATCATTGGTTAAGGGATTTACGAGACCGATAATCAACGTTTAATTTTGGTAGTGTAAGACCATTTAATCTAAAGTGCAGTATTGGTTAAACATTGACATTGAAACAACGTTGTTTTCTGACTTGCAAATAAAAATATACAGTTAAGTTTTTCTTAGTTTGCAGAATGTAAAATTTATGCTGTCACAGGTGGTTAAATTATTCTTCCTAAAAAAATTCGTATTTAAAAAGTTTTTAAAATATTAAGTGTTCATATTTGAATTCAAATTAATGATCGCCACAACTAAGAAACTGCTATATTCTCTCCCTCCCCATTTGATGGTGTTCTGAACATGGACTCGTCCAAAATTCCCGTTTGTCACAAGCATGATTCATGACTCATGCACATCCTGTATGTTCTTTTCTTTGTGACCATTACAGCTAACGGTAGATTTTTCACGCCTGGCTGTATTTCTGTCTTTATTGGAGCATAATTCTACCTATAAGTGGATTTCTTACCATTAACTAAATCATTAGAATATCCCAAAGGAAAATGTAAGTTGTATCTTTGATTGTTTATTAGACACTGCATACCTATAAAGGTTATCGGAAAGATTAGGCTTAATTTCCATGAGGTGTAAAAGGCTTATTTTGCTGAATATATGTATCCATTTATAAACAGATTAGTTATCAAAACAAGGTAAAAACTAAACTAAAATACACAATATAGAATATGTTAATTCATAAATCCCTAAAAAAATATAGAATCCATGCAAAATTTGATTAGTTTAATTGACAAATCTCGAGATCATCATGCAAGCACTTATCTAGCTTTAAATCTTTGTCTAATATAACTGATTTAGAGTGATCACATTGATTTTTCCTGTTTGAAGACTAAAAATATATCTGATGATGAGGGCTGCTCCAAGACAGCTGAAGAGCTCTACCATGTAGTAG
>JAQFXX010000166.1:0-10252 GCA_034693985.1 Nemasoma varicorne
ATTTTGTTGAAATGACTTCAGAACACAATCTTAATTAAGCAAAGTTGGCCACTTTAGTGATAAAGAATCCTTACTCTTTCAAAAGAAAGTTGACTCGTGAATATATTTTCCTTCATTTTCAAATCTTCATTTAATTAAAATAACTAAAAGAGCAATAATAAATTATTCCTCAATGTTAAAACAGTTTTTATTAATTATGTATTGCTGTTTTTAACCTGGAAAACTAAAATTATGATTCTGGAAACCATGGAAAACTCGGGGAATTCGGTTTGTAAAAATGTTGACATTTTACTAAATTTATATTTCTTTTAATTTTCAAATGAAAAATCCAAACCTTGCTAGGAAAGGGGAGAGAAACTTTGTGATGACGTCAGCTATCATAATGGACAATTAGACTCAGATCAAGCTGATGTCACATATACAGTAGTGCCAAAGGAGTGCTCAGCATTTAAAGAGAGTATTCTGGGTCCATGAAATAATTACAACTGCCTTGACATTGCAGCCACTTCTCATTATATTTGAACTTTTTCCAGTAAATTATTTGAATATTTTGCAAATGCTTAATTCTTAATGCAAGGAAACAGTATCTATTCTGCAAACTTAACATGACTCGGTACCTATTTTGACAGCTTTGACATGACCGATCCATTGGACCCTTGCTCCCACCAGGTGGCCACATCTCTCTTGGACATTGGCCATGGTCATCTCATTCCATGCTGGAGTGTGGCACAGACCGTGATACGTCTGCCAGTCGATGAGTTTGCGACTGTGGTCACCAAGGGTCACAAACTCCACATTTCCAATTGTTGGCAGCAATTGCAGAACGGCAAAAATACCGCACGCAATCTGAACGCAGGTCAGGGTCGTTTTGAAGATGCCCCTGTTGAGTTTGTCCCGTCTTTCGACGAGCCACTTGCAAGCGGCTGCAAAACAGAGGGCGATCAGAGTGAAAAAGAGAAGCCGAGGATCGGGAAAAGAGGAGATCCAACAGGCAAAGCGGAAAAAGGCAAAGGCGGCAAAAACCACAAATACGATGGGAAGAGCAACCACACTTCCCCAAAAGATGGCGCCACGTAAAACACCACCCACGGAGGAATAAGGCACGAAGATGACAAGAAGCTGCATCCAGGTCAGCGCAACTGCGTTGGGAAGAAGAACCTAAACCGGGACACAAAAATGGAAAATGAAAGATTACTCTTCGTTTTGCTTAGGTTATTTTACATTGGTTAGGCCTGTTTTGAATATTGTAAACCCAGTCAGAACCCTTTCAGGGTGGAGCTGGCTGAGGATTTGGAAATGGTGCAGCGCAGGGCACGCTTACCATAATTTGAAGTGGGGACAGAGACGGGAGAAATTATCCTCTGAATTGATTGACAGATTCAATTTACCAATTAGTGATAATTTAGTTTCTGATATTTAAATATTAAACCATCTGACTGAGCTCCGTGCTAAAATGGATGCTTACTATTGGTCCTTCTTTTGCGTGCTATTAGACGATGGAATAGTCTTCCTAGCTATAGTCTAAATTCACAGTTGGGAATTCAATTTAACGATGATGTCTAAAGTCACTATACTGACATAGGAGTTTCCTACTGATGATGGGCGTTCTGCCTCCCCCCCTTACCATTTGGCATTTGCTCGCTGACAGTAGGGTTCCGAGTTGAATCGAATTGTTAAACTACGTATTGAAATCTAAGCAGAAGTTAAAAAAATATATTTATTTCAATCCAGAGAAATATTCATTTTATATACCTTATAAGATCCGTGCCATGATTCCGAGGCCGCCATCTTAAGGCACACCAAGAATAAGGCCACTGCTATGAGGCTGATCGGCGCCACGTTCACAGTTAGCCAATCCGTAATTTCCAATTTCAGGGAAGGAGTAAATGCGCCACCGGTGTGCATTATGCGAACCGCTGTCAAGAGACAGGATAAGGAGGAAAATGTGACTGTCAAAGGCGAGAATGTATTGAGTCCGATGAGACAAAACATGGAAAGTGCCCCAAAAAGTGAAGCCAGTTCGGAATGAGGAATAGCAGAGGCACTGCTCAGGGGATAGCAGCACAAGAAGACTAGCAGGGAGGAGAAGAAACGGACGTATGGACGCAGACGACGAAGACAGAATTTACCCTCGGCACAACGAGTGGGAAGATCGCAATTTGGAGAATTGAAGATCTGAAGCCAGATCACAAAAGTGTCGAAGCGTTTGCGATTTCTGAGGATCTGTAGAGTAGAGATGATCATGATGGCGAGCGAGGAATAGAGGATGGTCAAAGGCAAGAAGTAAAAGGCGCTCTCCCAGGGAAGAATAGCGCAAAGGAACAGAAGTAAGAAGGCACGCAATTGGTTCCAGGGAAGAAGGGAAAGGAGGAAACGATCGCCGTAACGAGCAATCCAATCCAAGGCACGGCTGGAGGATGACTTGAAACCCTGTTTTAATTTAGCGAAGATCTGAAAGGAACGAAATTTTAACATTATTACTTCTACCGCAAGAGATCCTACCTTGGTGAGGACACAGGACTAGCAAGCAAACTATTGAATTTGGTTGGTTGTTAGCTTTTACGGCGCCAGCAGAGTAAGGTTTAATTTCGGGCACCAACCCACATGCTCAACGCATGCAGGAGAGAAAGCGTTGAAGAAAGGAATGAGGAAATAATAGTAAGCAGTGGGAAGGAATGACTTTTTCGAGGTAATAGTGAGTTTCAGCACTCCGTCACTGCGTCTGCGTAATTGCTTTGAAAACCCGTTTTGAAAGGTGGATGCAATCAACTTGAATAAAGACCACGGTAAATTCCGGTTTTTTGGGGTTCTCTTTTATGAGTGCGTGGACATGCTGAAACTCACTATTGTCAATCCTAGAATTTTTAAAAGGGCGGTGACTTCCGAAAAAATTAAGAGCCACACTGGGCCTTTGTAACAAATATCAAAATTTTAGTTTGAAATAAAGTGGAACATTTTCACTTACTATTTTTGATTACAAAAATTGCATAGAATGAGATTTTAAATTTGGGAAAATTTCAATTTTTAAATCCTTTGCTTGGAAAAAGGGGTTCCTTTGCTTGCAAAAGGTGAGTGCCTGCATTGTCAGGCGGTGGATTTACCACTGTGCTAACCCAGGCTATTGGAATCGGTAACTCACTCTGTGTCTGAGGACTTCGGTCTGTCTCGAGGAGGCAATTGTCTCTTTGGCTAGAGATTCCCGCGGCAATTCTCCCCTGGACACTCTAGCCGCAATGTCGGCCAGATTCTCCTCCGTCAAATGCTGACCGTCAAATATTCCCACATCATCATACCCTAAATGAAAAGTTGATCAGTACTTTTCGCCAAAATGTCCAAATATTGCGGAATAAATTTGCACCTACACTTGCTGAATGTTGTGTCAACTTCATCTTTTCCTACCTCGTCTTTGACGGTGCTGCTACCTGGGGGAAGAGTGAAAACTTGTAATTAATTTTAATTCAGTTCAAACTAAACTGGTTGCAATTAATGGCAAAAAGTAATCACTCCGATTGGCCGCTATCCTGTCCCTCAGCTGACAAGTGGTAATGAATTCCTGTCCCAGGGGAGTCATGGCACCGAAGAGTGTTTTTGCGGCCATCCTGAATTCCTTCTCCTCCGGCTCCATCTCCAAGCAATCCCTGACTTCTCGATAATTTTCCTCCGTAATTCCTGTTCCGGACCTGAAACAATTGCTTAACAGCGATCCTGCTTCTTCGCTTCCTCCCTCGGTGGCTTTTGTCAGCCAATGAACAGCTCTGGTCGTACTTTCTGCCCAATCCCCACTATCTCTGGCCTCCTCCAAGAGGTGCTTGGCCAACACAACTTGACTTTCGGTGCAGCCGTCTTCAGCCAACTGGTTGCGGAGACGTCGCAATGTTCCTCGGGGTCCATCTGAGGATGACAAATACAAAATAAAGAAAAATAAGAGCACTAGCATATAAATTGTGGTACCCCAAGTAGCAACCACGAGTCCTTTTTGGACCTCCCCAATGGGATGTGTGTGGGATTACATCGGGATATCCCGGGGAAATTGTTGGGGAACACCTTATGGGGTTGAAATTCTTCGGTCGGAATGTTTGAAAATTCTTCTTCGCCTCCGAGAAGTCCATTAGTGACCGTAGGAGGCACCTTGGAAGAATGAAGACCTGGCTAGGTTGGGCTCTGCTAGTGTGACCTGGTGGTCCAACTGGCAGGGCGCCGATCTGGCATGCCGGAGATTCAAGGTTCGAATCCCGACTGGATCATGTTTTCATTTTTCCAAGTTACATTAATTTGCTGTATGGGAGCGAAAAATATCATTGATATAAAATTCTCAATTGATTGACATAATATGTCGACAGATAGATGATGTACTTTCAGACTAAAACTTTTTTATTCAGTTCAAAAGTTTGCTAAATTGCCGCCCCCCTCCCTCCCTTCCCATCCCCACTTAATTTCTACGCACCGAAAATATTTTAAATTTTGATCAAAGCACAGTATGAACTGTTGCTAGGTAGCTATGTAGTTGAAGGAGTTCAAGGAGTGGTGCAGGGTGTGTAATATTAGTAGGCCTACAATTACCTTGTATTCGCCATTGCTTTCTCGTTCTCAATCCTACCGCCGTGCCGGACATTGCTGCCTACTGTCAAAAATAACAAAATCGGTAAGAACTATAAACAAGTTCATTCATCTACGTACTGTAGCTTATTATTATTCTAATCATGTCAAATTACCGGTTTTCAGCCATTTGTGGGAAGAAAGTGAAACGCGTGGGGGCACCCCACACCCATATGTAACGTAAACAACGCCAAATACAGACCGTTGACTAATCAGGGGCTAGCACGAGGGGAGGTCGAGGATTCCGTAGAAAACAAATTGAGCGGCGATTTTGATTTTTTTGAAGTTTATACAGTGATCCCATTGGAAAAAATTAGCCAAATAGACCGAAATACAAAATTGTAAGAAAATATTTGCCTAAATGCCGAGCACGTGATCTCAGTCACAGAAACTAGCGTAGCTAGTTTCTTTATTCTGTATCTCAGTGTCGCAGTCAAGGTCTCGTGACGTCACAAGTAATCACGTGACTATTTTGCCGCCGTCTTTCGCCATAGCTTTCGCTCACGAGAAGAATCCAAAATGTCCGGCTCGCTATCGTGTTTTTCAAATGTTTTCAATCACTTTCGCTATTTTCGAGTAAATTTAGTGCTTTTTGCGGAAATTTTTGGTGAAATTATGGATTAAGGAGTACTAAGGTATGTGATTGGCGATATTGGTATCTGCTGAAAAGGTTAAAAATATGCGAAAAATGCAAAATATGAACTACCCGAAGTGAAGCTGAATTCAAAAATTCAAAATGTCGGAGTTCGAATTCCAGTTTCATGTTCTTTTGCTTTCTCCAAGAAAAGTAAGAAAATGTTTGATTTTAAGAATATTTTGCGAGACTTTAAATGAATCCCTGAAGCTTGATTTTACATGCAATCCAGCGATAAAGTGTTTATAATAATATAATCACGCATTTACATTTCTCAAATAATCAAATTGTTGGCATAGATTTACATCCTTAACAAATGGCAGGTTTTGTGCCGACTGTAGGTTACGGAGTTGGTATGGCCCTGAGTTGAACAGGGCCGGTGTCTAATAACCTGGAAAACCTGGAATACTCGGTCACAAGGGCCAATCATCAGGAGGAAATTTCGGAACTATGGTTAGAAAGACGTAAGTTAAAAGTAGTATTTTTATGCAATGGTCATAATGGTAACACAGTTCTACCTGTTTAAAAAATGGGAAATTTGAGCATTGAGATTTAATATGGGCCAAGTTAATCACTTCTTTCCTAATCGCTTTTGAATTTGGTATATAATAGTTAGTTACCTCGGATAAGTTTAAAAAAACACGTAAAAATAATTAAGGATTCTACGGTTTATTGGTTTGTTTTATGAGTTCAACCTCTTGAAAACTCTAAAAATGTCATACCTATACACAAATTATTAAAAATTAGCCACGTGAGATTTGCTAATTTTTCAGGGAATACCTCGGAAGTTAATTTCTGGACAAGGTATATACGAGTACACTTTTAAATAATAATTTCCCCGAACAAATTATTAAGTTGACCCTAATTTTATTGAATGAGCTACATTACATATTATTGAGTGGTGAAAAGGACATTATCGAATTATATATTAGTAAAAAAAGAAAAGTAAAATGTCCGATTTCAATTTATACAAAGGCTTTTGATCCGGCCTTTTATTTTTTTGATAAATTGGCACTCTTCGATCGTTCATCCTATATAATTCTTCTCATCCGACTTCACAAATGCAAACCTATTTTTTATTAAATACAAGTTTTTGTCGGTTTCTTAAAATCGACTCGATATTTAACGAGAACAATTCGACGAATTTTCTATCTCATTTCATAAATAACAACTAATCATTATCACGAATAACAGTATTAATTAATACATCAATTAATTGCCCTCGCATTAATCAATTATTACGATTCGGTGTAACTATAATGATAATGATAATAATAATAATAGTTATGAACTACTGAGGCCCATTCCATGCTGAGAAGTCCTAGATTCAAGTTTCCAGATTTTGGGTAAATGTTCCCTACTTTCAACTTGGAATTGACCGTTAAGTTCTCATCATTAATCATGGAAGTTTACATATTATTGTGTTTATACTATTATTAATATACAGTTTGATAAATGAAAACATGAATTAAAGCTAGTTACGCAGCTTGATTCGCGCGGGAGATTCCGTTGTAGTTGTATATAGTTTATCCCACTTTGAGATGGCCAGTCGTTTAGATGTTTCATGTTCTTACATTTGTCAAAAATGTTCACTCGAACTCAAATGGCCGATGGAAGAGTGCGTAACATCTTAACTGCAGTGCTGGCCATTTTTTTGTGGAATGGACTGTAGGTACGAGCGCCAATCGGGATTGAGCTAGGAAATAAGAAACTGGGGTAGACGACAAATTTATAAAAAAATTATGAGAAATTTTTGCAGAGAATCTCCCGCGTGAAATGCCGCTATTCTGCTGCTGAAAGTAATAGAATAAAATGGATAATACCACGGATACAACTTCAAAGCGTAATCTCGTTTGAAGATAACAATAGTACCAATTTTAGTTTCCTTCTGATTTGCTGGTTAAATTTCTTAGGCACCCCTTCTCTTATGATATATTGGTAGGTACAATCCATATGGCCTACCAATATTCTGTCACATTCTGAGCCTTACCTCTACACTTACTCAAGATTAGCCTATATGTTACATAAGATTAGATTATACATCTCACTGACATTGAGGTAAAATAGCACACATCCAGCACCATCTATTGCATTTTACACAAAAACGTCATGATTACGGTAGCATCCCAGGGCCGTAGCCAGGAAAAATATTTGGAGGGGGCAAATAAGGTAAAGTAGAGCATCGGAAGGGGGGGGGGGAGTTTTGGTTTGGGCCGGGGTCCACCCCCAAGAAAATTTTAAAATTTAGAGCCACATTTGTCACACTTTAGTGGATATTTTATGCTATTTACAGTTTATTTGCCATTTGAGTGGACCTGGTCAGCAGGTGGGCAGGAGCAACTGCCCTGCCCCCCTACTGGCTCCGTGATCGAGTGAGCTTATTCGGAAGTGTCAAAGTTTGTTTCAAAATAACAATACTGAGCATGCTCACAAATTTATTATTTAAAATTCATAACGAATTTGTGTAAATGTAAAAACTATGTTTTTGTGTGAAATGCAACAGATGGTGCTGGATGTATGCTGTTTTACACCTGCTTGAGTGGGAAACTACCTAACCTTGGGTTATAGATGTAAGCTAATCTCGCATAAGTGCATGACTTAAGACTTAAAATGTGAGATAAGATCGGTAGGCCTGATCCATAATGATTTTCATATCTCGTCCCTTAAGTTCAAAGGAGTTTCCCTTAACCGAGATTAACTCAACTAGTTTAGCTTGTACAGTGTGTCCGTGGTATTTATGTGTGTATGGATGATCGAAGTGGTAAATGTATAATTAAGGGCATTATGACGTGCCTACTCGTGACTCGGATGTGCATGGCACATAACCTTTTTATATTAAGTGGGTGAAATCTAAAACATCTAAGTTTTCATTATCAGAATTGTGTCATTAAAGTCACGAAGGCACTTAATTATTAATTAATTAATTAAAATAAAACTAACCATTTATATCGCAACCAATGGATGATTCGAATGGGGAAGAGGAAAGTATAGTGCTCTCTGTATTTATAGGGGATGCATGGGACAATAATATATTTTAATCCCGAATTCAATTAAAAATTGTCCATTCGTTATAATATGATGAGCACGTTGAATCCAATTTATAACTAATATTTATTTAGTGAAAACTATTTACAAGTTAAATATTATTAATTCGGATCTAACGTTTTGTACTCCTACGAGAATTAAGTTATTCTGGACCACTAAGAATGAAACTATAATTTATAGCCAGATTAATAATGAGCCTCTTAATTAAAACAATTAAAGGTGAATATTCGTACGAAACTGTATTGTACAAATAACGTCTTCTGCTTCATCCCTAACACACAATTCGGACGTGGGAGACTTTTGCACCTTTTTGCCCCTAGGGACAGCAGTTGACTACCAATAGAAACCACTTGCATATTGGGATCAATTGGTATCAGAATAATCTACAGATTTTTTGAGGATGCCTTATGGCGAATTCAGTTCTGATGTTCCAGAGTGCTCCAGAGCAATCCCAACCATTTCCTAACCAATATGACATATGGGCATACTGGTTAGGAAGTGGTTGGGATTGCTCTGGAGCACTCCGGAGCATCAGAACCGAATTCACAATTAAACTAGCTATAGGTTTCAACTGGTAAAATTTCTTGATCAACAGGTCAAGGATACACTTTTTACTATTATAGACCAATTCAAACCAGATCATCGGTCCCCAACTGGTCCTCAGTTGAAACCAGTTAATTTCTTTTATTGGTTTTCCCCCTAGGGAAGTCTCCCATTATGTACTTAAAAATTACTGAAACAAATTTGAGTGAAGTAGTTCCTAAACCCCCATTTTTCTTTCCCATTTTTCGCAGTTTTGTACGAGTATTCCCCTTTATTAAGATAACAATTAATAATGAAGTAATTCATTGCCAGGGCACCGTATGATCCTCATAAGGAAATGCAAATTATTGAATTTCCACAAAAATGAAATTCTTAAATTGCTTCAAACCAATCAGTTTTGTCAAACGTATTTTTCCAACAAAATGTACCGACAAATATTTCTTTCAAAACTGCAAGAAAATGATCGGTCTGGGTGTCACAAAAACTGTTTTAAGTCAAACTATTTCAGTAGTGCAAGCCTCTGCATGCTATTGCTAATGCTAGTGTGAGCTAATTGGCCAAACATTAGTTCAATCTCCTCCTGACTCGAGTATAGATTTGACCGGTGAGAAAAATGAGACAACGAGTGTCCTGGCAACCTCCGATAGGCTTAAGAGTTAATTTGGGGGCAAAAATTGGAAGAAATATATTCTATAGTGTAAATACAAGATCTGAGGGCCACACATTTCTACTTTGCAAAAGGCAAAAAACACTAAATGTTGTCCTAATCACATTCGTAATTGCATCTTAGATCGCTAAATGCACAAATTCACCACACAAAAAAAATAAATAATAATAATAATAATAATAAAAAATCCGAAGTGGCGATTTAGTATTCCACATTATTGATCGTGTTGACGGCAAAATCCCATTTCCCCAGTTTGCCATCTGGTTTTCTTAATTACATTCATTCACCTTTGACCTCTTATTTGCACGAGGGTAAAGGTGCCCATTGCTGAAAGGATTTTCAAAAGTGAAAAACTTGTCAATTTCTGTTATAATTATCCAGAAATCGAATCCGATCAGAGGAATTAAGCGTAATTTTCAACGTGTTCAATCGAGCGCCATCTTTATGTCTAATTATAAAAAAAATTAGACCAATCGGAGAGTACTTCGGCCGCGTCGTATACAGGGTGCCACCGAATGTAGAAAACATTGTCCTATTTCTCCAAAGAACGACGACGGCGCCATTTGACCACGGTGTCGTGTCCTAACTCGCTCAAACTGATCCGACTCGGATTATTAAAGGTGACACTTCAACATATGGCGTTGGACATCGGCGACTAAAAAAAAGGAAAATAAAATCATATTCCGGCCCGAGTTAAGAGGGTTCCTTGTAAAATCTCCAAATCTCATGCAGCAAATTTTTAACATTGCGGCCAATGCAAATTTTAT